>QANW01012345.1:139806-219554 GCA_003254865.1 Dryas drummondii
GGGGGGGGGGGGGGGGGGGGGGAACCGGCAGCACAACTGCTTGGCCAGCTGACCAACCCCAAGTCCTCGTACTCAATTAGACTTTGGAAAGCAGTAGACCACTACAACCCAATCAAGTGCTCCACTCCTGATCATGGGCCTTATGATTTAAATGACCCGAGGAGTTTCAAGAGGACCAAACCCCAGCGCAATCTAGATTTTAACAATCCCCAGGCCTACCTATTCCATTTAAATTATACTTTTTGTGCTTCATGGTCGTAAGTCGTAACTGGTATTAAAACTTAACAGGCCAAATTTTACAAATGGTATACGAGTTTTGGGTGATATTTCAATGTCATACTTGTGGTTTAAATTTAATCATACCACAAGTGTATAATTAAAATTTTAAAACCACAAGTGTAACAGTAAAATATTACCCAAATTATATAGGTACCATATATGAAATGTAGCCAAACTTTAAAATTTAAAATTTATACTTAAATATATAAGATTCTGAGCCTCTTATCACATTGCCAACTAGGTTTAAATTGAAGAATTTTTTTTTTTTTTTTTTTTAAGTTGCCAACATTTAAGATTATGCATTATAATTCATCCAAGACAATACATCACGCTCCAAAGCTGGCAATATATAGCCAACTTGGACTGTCCTCCAACCAATACTTCAGATGAACAACATCTAACTCAATCCGTGCAAGAGTGTGCACAACGGAATTACAATTTCTAGACACATATTTAAAAGAAATAAACTGGAAAGAGGAAGCCAAAGCATGAACTTCATCAACCAACTCCCCCCATCCACATAAAGCAAAGAACATTCCCCTTGAACAAGAGTAATGGCTTCAAGAGAATCACTCTCTACTTCAAGTTGATAGAAACCTGCTTGGTGAGCCATATGAAGACCATGAATAATGGCGAGCAACTCAATGGATGTTGAAGCAATGCACCCAGGAAAAGAATGCATAGAGGCTGCCAATAAAGCACCCTCACCATCACGGAAGACGACTCCTACCCCATTTCTACGCAAAGCAATTTTAGAGATGCCGTCAACATTAAGTTTGCAATGTCTTCCAAGATCAGGAGGCCGCCAATAAGGTTGCGACACACCAGTCACCACATGGGGAGAGGTACCCGCTGCCCAAAACTCATCAAGTAACAATATAGAATGAGCGAAATGACCTTCGGAGCACGGGGAGCACTCCTATGGCGAACTACGTTTCACTCAGCCCAAATAGACCATACAATCATGCAGAAAAGCTCTAGATCCCCACCAAATTCAGAATTGTGAACCAGTTCAAACAAATCCATAAAAGATGAAACAGACCAAGAATGGAGAAATTGACCAAACATACTTTTACGCCACACTTTACGTGCCCAAGGACAACGCCATAGAACATGTAGTATATCTTCTCCTTCCCTATGGCAGCGAGAGCAAATAGGATTGAGAGGGATGCTACACTGCTCTAGCCCAACTGCACAAGGTAATATATTCATCTTTAAACATCGCCAAATAAAAAATTTAACCTTGGGAAGAACACGCAGACGCCAAAGATAACGCCAAACCCCAAGAGGCACCGAAGAACTAGATGCTCCACCAAAGAACTAGCACTACACATTTCGATATCTACATTGTTCATATCAAATGAGCTACGTTAGTTCGGCTCAATATATAGAGTACAACATGTGTTGTTTGTGCCATATTTGTGTTGACTTTTATCCGTCAGAGTTTACAAAAGAAAATTAGGTGTTATCTACTAATTAAAACAAATTATCATTAGAATAAACATAATTAATTATTAATCAACAATATCACATGCAGGAAGATATATGGTTTATGGCCATCTTCTAATTATATCTACACCTTTAATTTATCCACCCAATCACACCAAACCTCCTCGACCACACATCACTGCCGTGACATGAGCGACGCAGTAAGCCCAACAATCAGAGTCGTCGGATCACCCAACACCGCTGCTATGACAAGCTTCAGAGCAATCCCAGCAATCTCACAGCATTTCTTCACCTTCCCTAATATGCTCTTATGGTGATGATGGGTCTGCAGCATATTCTTGAGGGTAGGAATTCTTGTCATCTCCATTTTTCTACTACTTTTCCCATGTCTCAAAAGCTCATGCCATACTTCCATTTCCTTCACACATGCAACATGCAAATTGTATTTCTTGCATTTCGACCTGTAACTCCACCCTTCACCTTTACGCCCACATCTGCAAGGTATTAAATATCGATGTTAGCATATATATATAAATCGAGGGTTTGAAAATATAGATATATTCATATATATTAGTGGCAAATATCAAGAAGCTAATGCAAAAACCGTGGGGCCCATCATATATATATATATATATATCTTCCTCAAAACCTCTTCTCCTTCTTTCTTCATATCTTATTTTCACCAGGTACACTTCAAATTAAATAGTGAAAATAAACAGAACTAACAAGTAACAAGTATAATTATCTAGAATTACATTTACCCTAACTTTGTTAGCTACTATATTTTTATCATTTTAAGCTTTGAAACTGTACAATCAGTCCAGTACAAAAAGAAGAAAAAAACCGCCAAGTGCTTGATCCTACAAGGAGACATCACTCATTTGATAACGTATGCCCTTTTGAAAACCTGTATTTCATGGGGTGGATTTGGATTTGGAATCTTCAAATTCAAATTCTCATATTGGATTCAATTTAAAAAATGAATTTGGATTTGGTCCAAATCCATAATGAATTTTAGAAGTCCAAATCCATGGGTTTCAAATACCATCTCAAACTAGGTATTGTAAAATCCCACCACCCCATTCCCTCTCTCTTTCTCTCTCTCATCATCTCCGGCCACCATCGCCGGCAACTTCTCCAGCCAACTTTTCAGGCAACCTCCTCCGGGCACTTTTCCGGCCAATATATATAAAAATTAAAAATTCTTAAATTGAAATCCTTATATTTCATTTTTTTATCCAAACAATAGGATTTGAAATCCAAATCCAAATCCCCAATCCAAACGTATGTCCATAAGTAAATTATTTTATCATGATGCAAGCTTCAAGCCTTCAAAATGGATTAATTAATCATTTACTGTTATCAGAAATGAAATAATAATATACTAAAAAAATTATACGAAAAATATGTATGTAGTATAAATACTAATTTTAAGAAAAAAAAAAAAGAAATAATATGGAGAATAATATCGACGTTTTAGATTATAATACACACCTGTGGCAGGAGGAGCTCACTTTCTTATACAAATAGAGCTTGACCTTCCCAGCA
The DNA here is from genome assembly GCA_003254865.1 of Dryas drummondii. Lineage (NCBI taxonomy): Eukaryota > Viridiplantae > Streptophyta > Magnoliopsida > Rosales > Rosaceae > Dryas > Dryas drummondii. The sequence continues at coordinate 143,083 of QANW01012345.1, forward strand.
TCAAGCACCATGGGCAGCATGGCGCAGCAGGGGTGGAGGTTAGATTTGCAGGCGGTGCAGTGGTACACAAACCCGATTACATCCTTCTTGCAGGCACTGCACGGCCGCGGGTTATCCCCGGCCGGTGGCCTTGAGTGGAACTGGAAGGAGCACTTGGTGTAGAAAGGGTGGTTGATGGAGGGAGAAGGTATGGCACACTGCACGTGCAGGTCAAAGTTGCATGCATCGCACGTGTAGCATGACCCTATGCCTACCTCCTTGCACCCATCACACTTGAATGGGATTTCTGTCGACTGGAACTTGAGTTTGTGTTTGGGGTGGTTGGGGTGTTTTATCTTATCGTATTTCATGGCTTTTTGGGGGGACTAATTTTGTAGTACAAGGAAATTACAGACTTTGGGACAATATATGGAGAGGGAGGGTTTTGATTGAAGTGATTAATCATGTGAAACTAAAACTTGGGTACGTTATCTTGTGGCTGAAGCAAGCTAGCACGCAATTGGAGAGAAGTTTCGGATGGGGATTAAAGTCAAGAGCTTACCTCACCTTTAATTTGGAAGATGTACTCGGTGGTCATTTCTTGGAAAGTTAGACCTGTATTTAATCTTATATATGATACTTAAACGTGAATGTGATAGAAACTACGTACATTCTTAAGCAATTCTAATCGAGTTAATTTCATTTAACCTAAAACTAGGAAGCTACATGGTCGAGTTTTAAAAGAATTTGTAAGGGTTTGAAAGTGACACATATCTTTCAAGTATCTAAAGATTGATAGAATTAATATTCATCTTTTAACATGCATGGATATCTAACATGTACGTAATTAATATGGTTAAAATATAAAAATGAGGACTGCATGTGAAATGCATGTCAGACAATTTGTCAAGATAAAATAGGACCCGAGCATCTCCAATAGACTCTTCAAATAAAGAATTCTTTATTTTTTAAAGAGAGAAAATATTATTTTAGGCTCCAAGAATCTCTTCAAAATGAATCTTCAACTTAAAACTCAATTTCTCTCTCTTCAAATCTAGGACCCTCTCTCCTCTCTTCAAATTTTAATGACATTAAATTTTCCTATAAAGTTTACATTCTCTCTCTTATAATAATAAATTTTAAGTTGAATAAATTAAACTTTCTTTTGTTTGAATAATTTAATTTTGAAAAAATAATTGGTGCATAGAAAAAATACAAATAATTAAGTTAGAAAAGCCTTTTCGAAAACAAAAAATTCGATCAAGTAGCAAATTTTACTCTTCAAATTGCCACATAAGTCAGCAAATCACAATTTAAAAAATGAATTTGCTAGAGTCTATTGGAGATGCTATAAGGAAAAAAGGGTATATTCAGGTTGCATGTATAAATGAGAAATACTAGCTAGTTACAATATTGTATAAATGAGAAATACATACATTGTAGCTTTCTACCTTCTCTCTTCTCCTGTATGCCCAATCTACAATACAATTTTATGATCGAAACTGTTTATTTTTTAAAGGGGCTAGTTACAAATAAATCACTAAATTTTTTCATATTTACAAATTGCCCTCAAATATCTTTGTAAAAAAATAAATAAATCAAATCGATTATTATTTGCTTATCTAACTGTAATAACATTTTTTTTTGCCTCTAACATTGTTTTCTTATCTAGCTGTTATAACATAACTACATGATTTTGATAACAATCTGATTCTCCATTTATTATTTAATAACAGTACGTTAGATAACTAAATGGTTTTTGATTTAGTTAAATATTTTTGCAAAAATTATCTTAAGGTGTGATTTAGAATATAAACGGTTTCGATCATAAAACTGCATGAGAAAATATAAGATAGATGAACAATGTAGAAATGAGAAACAACATAGCTAGTATTTCTCTATTTATTACAATAAATCTGGGGATGAGCGTGTTTATGGTCCAAGACAAAACACATCCAGGCTAATTAGCATAGCTTTAGATAAGGATAGAAAGGTTAAATTGTTAATTAATTCAATTCGTCATATGCATTCTTCATTAATTTTTCCAAGTATATAATTAATTATAATTTGGACTAACATGCAAAATTTGCTAGGATTCAGATCGATTAGGGTTGCAGAAAAAAAGAAAGAAGAAGAGGGAAAAGAGAGAAATATAGAGAACAAGAAGAAAGAAGTGATGAGAAAGTGTTTGATGAATAGTCACAATGTGTTCGTACAACTGAGATTACATATTTTATATACGTGTGACTGTGAGTTGTTCTAAAAACTTAACTGCTTGACAGCCAGGCACATCACAAATCATAAGAGACCTAACTAACTATGCTTAATGACAGTAATAACTCACTAATCCTCATCATTAACCTCATGACTTAACATAATTAAGTCAGGCATTGCCTTGTCATTAGTTCTTGACCCTTTTTTTGGGTTGCAATTGGAAAACGTGTTCCAAGAAGCGACGTCAAGGACTAATTCAAGGCCATTTGTAAAATTCGAATGAAAGTGATCGACGGATGCAACTTCATTCACAATTTCCTTTCCTCTTTGGTGTAATTATGTGGATGCTTCTTTCATTATTTTAAAAGCGATCGATGGGCCATAATTATTAAGTACTAATTTATTTATTGTATGCTTCTCAACGACCATTTATATTTCTTGTATGTCCTAAGATATTGTCTTAGGGGCATGCACCATGTATATTCGGCTCCATCTACTTTAATGTTTGTTTTTATATTTAATACTTATATATAATAATTTTAATAATTAAAGCATTTTAATTTTTCAATCTGTTAATAACATATTAACATTGATATATCTCATAACATTTAGTTCTTCAGTTTTTAGTGATAATGCAAGTGTACCCTTTATTCATGAGTTAGGAACATATGCCAACAACAACTTAATTCATTATTTCAAGACCAAAATTCGAAAAATTAAACAGAGCTAGAGATAGAGAGAATTAAACCCTTGATTTACCCTTGATTCAACAACAACCTAATTCATTATTTCGCCCTTTGTGGCCACTTGGACTAAGCTCAAGTGTAATTTTTACTTTTAGTTGCAAGATCAAGAACTCAAGAAAACCTATAGTTCTGGCCTATCAGTCCACCATTAATCATGGGCCTTAAGATTGAAATGACTGAAGGAGTTCCAACAGAACCAAAACTGAGCCCAACAAAGATTTAACAAGCCTAAGGCCGTCATTGCTTTTGACTGTTCAATTTTAGGTGTAAAATGGATGGCGTCAGTGGTGTCACTAGTCTCGCTACCACATATTCTATTTACATTTGACTTTAATTGTGCTTCAAGCCTTCTAGAGTAAAATCTCATATCCGGTATTTAAAGTTTTGCACTAATATATAATATTGTGTATTTTTATTCATTGTAAATTATTTTAAAATGCATGACCTAATTTTAAAATTCACAGTGCTAATTTGGTGTGTTTATATCTAATTTGGCCACTTTCGAATTAGTAAATTAAGCTATAGATTTGGTTGTAACATAATTAATTTATTAATTCACATGATGATTACAGGATCATGCATGGGTACCTTTATCTCCCATCCATCTTCTAACATCGATCTACACTAAACCCCATCATCAGCGTGACATGAACGACCCAATAACCCCAGCAATCAGAGTCGTTGGATCACCCAGCACAGCTGATATCACAAACTGCACAGCCAACCCAGCCATCTCACAGCACTTCTTCACCTTCCCTTTGCTCTTATGGTGATGGGTCTGCAGCGTATTCTTAAGGCTAGGAATTCTGGTCATCTCCAATTTCCTATTACTTTTCCCATGTGACCCCAAAAAAGCATGCCAACTTTCCACAAGCATTTCCTTCACACATGCAACATGCAGATTGTATTTCTTGCATTTGGACCTGTAGCTCCAGCTACGCCCTTTACGCCCACATCTACAAGGTATTAAATATCGATGTTAATTAATAACCAAAATATGTGAGGTTTGAGAATATAGATATTAATATCAAGATATCAAGAAGTTATATGAAAACTATTTTGAGTGAAATAGAACGGAATGAGCCTTGTAGGTTGGGTCTTAGGATAAAAAAAAATATGGGAAAAATATTGAATCTAATATCAATACTTGTTCGAGAAAAAAAAAAAATATCGAACAAATTTGGAGAATAATATCGAAATTTAGATCATACACACCTGTGGCAGGAGGAACTCACTTTCCTATACAAATAGAGCTTGACCTCCCCATCATCAAGCATCATGGGCAGCTTTGCACAGCAGGGATGGAGGTCGAACCCGCAGGTGTTGCAATGGTACACGAACCCGGTCACGTCCTTCTCGCAGGCATTGCAGAAGCGCGGGTTATCCCCGGGCGGCCTTGCGAGGAACTGGAAGGAGCACTTGGTGTAGAAAGGGTGGTAGATGGAGGGAGATGGAATTGCACAGTGCATGTGGAGATCAAAGTCACATGTGGCACACTTGTATCTTGAGCCTATGCCTACCTCCTTGCAACCATCACACTTGAATGGGATTTCTGTGTACTCAAACTTGAGCTTGTGTTGGGGGTGGCTGAAGTGCGATATCTCACTGTATTTCATGGCTAGCTAGCTTTTTGGGGTGGCTTAATTTTGTGACTTGTAGTAAAGAAATTAAACCCCTTTGGGGCAATATATAAAGGGGAGGATTTTAATTGAAGTGATTAGCTGGGTATTATTTAAACTTGAGTTAGCTTGTGGTTGAAGCAATTGGAGGGAATTATGCTTTGGAATGGTGGGTGAAGGTGGTGGTTTATGAGTGTGCATGAGAATCACCAAGTCAATAAGGTAAAAGGCAGACACAAGGGACATGTATTAGGTCTTGTCACATAAGAATATATACGAATTTTTATCACTTTAATTATGTAGTATTTTTCTGTCCTCCTATAGTTACACAAAAAACGAATGTACCCAAAAGAGAAAATTAGAAGAAAAAAAAAAGAAAATGGAAATAAATAGGTAACTTATAATTAATTAAAACCCATGTACAGTATTGATCATGTAATTGAATTAATTAATCATCCACCATTATTGCACAACTATGGAAGCATGCAAGCTAGCAAGGGAACATGATATCAATTTCATGAATGGGGCTGAGGTAGTTAGTGTACGTGTTTGTTAAGCAAAAATTGTTAATCAGCTGATGATAAGAGTTAAGTCTTAATTAAATTGTAAATTTCGTAACATGCAACTGAACAGGTTCTTTTAGGGAATATGATTGTGGAATTAACAACTATTTAAAGCTCGAATATGTTAAGAATATTTGAAGTACATATATACGATCGAGATCATCAAGCTAGGATTAAGGAGGATATGAATACTAATTACTAGAGGAATCATGCACTTATTAAAAACTTTAGAATTCCGTAAACAGAATAAGAATCAAGCATCTAAAAAAGTTGGTCGTGATTAACCATATCTCAAGGTGATATTCTAGCTCGTATAATAATTAAAACACAATTAATTAGTATAAACCTAGTAAACCTTTTACAGTTGAAAATACTGTGTCAATAAGAATCATCAAATCTGTGGCGTACGTTGGATAACTTATAATAGAATTGTCAATTATGTACGTGGATCAATCCCACATATAGAGAAATTCAATAATACATATATAGGAACTAACTGAATGTGGATAAGCATACGGATTGATCAATATCTAGCATGTTATATATATATAATATTACGGTTATACATGCTAATTTTTTTAAAATTTTTGATAAGAAAAAATTGATCAATTAATGAAATTAATTGAATGATCGAAAATACGCAAATACGATTAACCTTCTTTGAGAAGGCACCACTATTTGTATATATATGTCCAAACCATGCATGTATATGAAAGGCAAACGTGACCATGAGGAATTAATAATGACTACTGCCCAGTATATTTTTCCTTTGCTTTCAAGAAAGAATGCATGACGTGGGGGAACCAATTCCCTTTCTTAGAAAACTTTTATCTCTAAACTCTCAAGTCTCAATTGCTTCTAATTGAGAATTGCTTAGCATGCATGCTATCCATTTGTATCTTCAACCAGGTGCCTATGACCCCATCATCATCATCACTATCCTAAAGAACTGATTCTCAATCAATCAATATCCATATATTCATAATTTTCAGGATCCATGCAGCCAATTGCACCAACACCACCATCAATTATTATTGACAATTGCATCTACAAACCAATACAAAGAAGACACACTACTCATCATTTGTTAATGACATATATGAAAACTATGTGTGCACTAAAACTGTTGAGTACACCCATATATCCAATCACAGTGCTCAAGTACTGCTCACGAACATTGACTAACAAGATCAAGATCGAATCAAATGATTCTGTAAAGTGTAAACCAATAATTAATTTGATGGTAGTTAGTTTCCTTTTTTTTTCTTGCACTTTTGTTTTTGTTTCTTTTGGCAAGAAGAAACATCTGGAATATTCCAAATATATAAGTGGAGTTGAAGTGTGTGGTAATTATCCATATCATATATAATTATATATCCAATGGTTTGAAGTGCAGGGTTGTACTTGCAAGGGAACAATGAATATGAATGTGATTCTTTCTCTCTGTTTCATGTCTTCATCCATCCCATCCCCCTCTTTTAGTACACTAATGAATACAAATTTTTTTGACCTTTTAGTTAATATATGACTCTGAATCTCTGATAAAGTGTCTTTTTTTCCTTTTTTTTCTCTTTGGTGATTGCCCACTTGTTTCAAACTTGCAATACTATACATCAATTGCAACTCATTTGATGCCTTTTTATTTGAATAAAGCATTTGTAAATACAATTTTTTTAAAATTAAAGTAAATAATAAAAAGTGTATCATAAATTTTTGATAATCCTTGTGTGTCTATTTTTTATAAGAAATTTCTCTGATTTTATCTTCAAATTTGTATATGATTTGGTGATAAATACATAATCTTGAATCGAATAATAGGACCTTCAAGTTTACCTGATCTTGATGGAGATTGGTGGTATAAGCTAACAGAGTCGTTAGTTTCTATAGTGGAATTCGGCGACCTCATAGACCTCTGCCGCTACCACCGATGAGGGCTACACTTCTTCCTCTATTTTTTCAAATTTTTATGTTTTATTCTTAACCATTTTCATAAATATTTAATTATTTAAGGCTTTTAAAGTCATTTGCGAATGTTAAATTTATAGTTATGAAAACCTGGGTGTCAACTATCAAGCTAGCGAGCAACTTTGCGAAAAATTATTACGTATAACTGTTACATTATCAGGTGTAATTTAAGGTGTAATTTAGTAATATGCACAATAATTACTTTTTTGGATGCCTGTACTTTTTTTCAATGGGCCTCCTTTTGCAATAACTTTGGGCCTTACACGTCCGCCCGGCCCAGCTCTTTCTTCCTCTTCTTCTTTTCTCTCTCTCGTGTCTCAGTCTCTCAGCTCTCTGGTTCGAATGGCCGTTCAAATCCTCAAACGCAACCTTTTTCCAACAACAAAACCCAAGCCCCTCTCCCTCTCCCACTTCTCCTCATCCCCACCGTCCGATCAAACCAACCCTGAAATCTCCACTGTCGTCTCCATCCTAACCCAGCTGCGCTCCAAGTCTCGCTGGGGCTACCTCCACACTCTCTACCCCGACGGCTTCAACCCAGATGACTTTTCCCAAATTGCCCTCCACATCAAAAACAACCCCCGTCTTGCCCTCAGCTTCTTCCTCTGGACCAAAACCAAGTCCCTCTGCAACCACAACCTCCACTCCTACTCCACCATCATCCACATTCTTGCTCGATCCCGCCTCAGGTCCCAAGCTTACTTCTTCATTCGGACTGCCATTCGGGTCTCCGAGTCCGAGAATCTCGATGACCCGGAATCCGACCCACCTTTGAAAGTGTTTGAGACCCTCGTGAAGACCTACAGGCTTTGTGGGTCGGCTCCGTTTGTGTTTGATTTGCTAATCAAAGCTTGCTTGGAGTCAAAGAAAATCGACCCGGCAATTCAGATTGCGAGAATGTTATTGTCTCGTGGTATTAATCCAGGATTGACCACCTGCAATGCTTTGATTCGGAACGTTTCGCGGAGTCGAGGTGCGTATGCTGGTTACGAGATTTATAGAGAGGTTTTTGGATTGGATTGTGAGGTTTTAGAGCAAAATATGAAAAGGGTAGCTAGAATTAGCCCCAATGTGGAAACTTTCAATGCATTGATGTTGGGTTTTTATCAGGATGGTGTGGTGGAGATGGTGAAGGTGATTTGGGACCGAATGGCCGAGTCGAATTGCTGTCCTAATGGTTATAGTTACAGTATTTTGATGGCAAGTTATTGGGAGGAAGAGAGAGTGAGTGAAGCAAAGGAGTTGTGGGAAGAAATGAGAGCTAAGAGTGTGGGGGCTGATGCTGTTGCTTATAACACTATGATTGGTGGGTTTTGCAAAATTGGAGAGATTGAAGAGGCTGAAGAGTTTTTCAAAGAAATGGGATTGAGTGGAATAGAGAGTACTAGTGCCACTTATGAGCATCTTATTAGTGGGTACTGTAAAATGGGAAATGTTGATTCGGCAATGCTTGTCTATAAGGATATGCTGAGGAAAGATTTTAGGTCCGAGAGTTCAACAATGGATGAGTTGATTAGAGGGCTTTGTGGGGAGAGTAGGGTTTTAGAAGCTTTGGAGGTTGTGAGAGGTGCAATGGTAGATTTCGGTTTTTGTCCGACCGAGAAGAGTTATGAGTTTCTGATAAGAGGGTTGTGTGAGGAGGGGAAGTTGGAAGAAGCGCTTAAGCTTCAGGCACAGATGGTGGGAAAGGGGTTTAAACCGAATTCCGAAATCTATGGTTCTTTTATCAGCGGCTATATGAAACAAGGGAACAAGGAAGTAGCAGAAATGTTGAGGAACGAAATGTTGGATGCTCAGATGTGTAGGAATGGGGATTAGATAAGTTATGTTTGTCTACAGCATGAGCCTAGCTTGGAAATCAAAAGGCATGCCATTATCCCTTTTAATATTTGGGTTGAAGCTTGGTCCGTTGAAACTTAAAGCTTGGTTCTCGACGTAACTTAGGCACACCACCTGAAAATGCCATCTTAGGTTTATGTTTCTTATGCAGTTAAATGAGAGGGTTTGTCTAATGTACAAGTACCAAGCTATTCTTTGATACAGGCACAGTTGGAAACATATGGAAAGTAGTAAAGTACACTGCCGAGGTCGTACACAGCAAGATAGATGGATGTTGGCTAGGACATATGAAGGGAGCTTTGCCGTGAACCTGCTCTTGAATAGACCGACAGCAAAGGGTTTCAATAATCTAAATACAGGATTGATGATGAAGTTGTGAAGAACAAGATTGCAAGGAGGCTGAGAGTCTTGCCTTGATCGGTTGCCCAATATCGAGAATTACAAGCATATGCTATCTGTGGGAGACACTCTGCCTATTGTCAAGAACCTAAGGATAGCTACATTTGTTCCAAAAATGTGCTTTCTCTAAGATGGAAAGTATTGAAGATGTAATGAAGATGCTAGTGAACCCTTCCAATGATCTTATAAAGAACGATCCCTAAAGAGGTATATACTGCTAGCAGAGCAGGCTTAACCGTTTAAGGATTTTCATAGATACATAGAGGAAGCTTTAAGTATTTGGAAAAGCCAAGGCAGGTCATGCAAAGGTGATGTACTTAACATGAAGAGTGATTCCTCAGTTAATAGTAACCTGAGCTACTTTGTATGAGTTGTTATTTGTGTATCTGGGAAACTTTTGTCAAGCTTCATACAATGAGTATGTTTATCTTAATAATTACTTCACAGAAAACCAGTACACCAAAAAAAAAAGTTAAGAATTCAATTAACAAATTTAGTGTTAAGATTTGAAAAATAGTTTTTTCTATACAACAACATTATATGTGAACACAAAAAAGGCATTAAAAGAAAAAGATGATTGACCTTGGTTGTTACAAAATTGGTACGTTAATTAACACAACCTCAAATAATGAAAAAGTAGCAATCTCCATATCATTGATGATTGGCCTACATATCTAAATCAAATTCGCCTTGAGTAATCATTTAGCCCATGAATTTGTTCAACAACCAAACACGATCAATATGAAAACCGAGAGCAAGCAAAAACCCAAGACTTGTTACACATTCCAAGTGTTTGCTCTCCCCTATAATCAAGAAACTAAGCCTTGCTGCTGCAGTGTATCTATCATATGTGGAGGGAAAGAAACAGCCACCATTAAGAATTAAGATCATAACAATCAATATCGAATGTAGATTCTCACAAGGGAAACAGAGTGTTACTTGGAAATTCCATGGCTAGTGTAAAACAGAGTTTGATAAAGTTTAACATCAACGTTTAAAATAAAATATGTATTCCAATCCACCTCACATTAAACAATCCTTAAAAGAAACCCAATGTGGAGATCAAAGTGAAAAATAGTATAGAGATCAAAATTGTAATTTGATCATAGGATGGCAATTATGTTTTACTTCTGTACCTTTAAGTTACTCATGAGCAGGTTTAAGGATTGTCATAGTCATAGTCTCATAGATACAGAAAACTTTAAGTATTGGGAATGAATAGCTAAGGTAGGTCATGCAAAGGTGATGGCCTGATTATGAATAGTGATCCCTCAGTTGGATCCCTAGAGTTTCTAACTCGGTTTCCCATGACTCCATGAGCTCAGGAGCCATGGTCCCTGCAAACTTTTGAAAAATAAATAAATAGGTAACTAAAATTTTTTCTTTTGTCTTCTCGTAAACTCTGCAAAGATTCTCTCAATTGTATTTTTCAGTTAAATACATCAAATATGACCTAACTCAAACCTCAACATCATTATGGGTAATATGGATTTGTGTTAAGATTGCTTTTGTTTTTAGTTTAAAGCTCTCTTAACATAAATACTAATGTAAGGCAAAAAAAAAAAACTTAAATACTAATATAAATTATAATACAATCAGCCCATGAATAATTAAACAACAATAAAAAAATAATCAAAGAAACAATTATAAATCAAGCAATAAAATCAATATTTAAGGACTGTGTATTACACTAAGCGTCAAGGGAAATTGGTAATGATGATTAGTGCAACAAATGTGTTTAACCTAATATTTAAATTATTTTTTAACATGCTTATAATAAATACTCTAATTGTAAATATCTAAATGAATACACAAAATTCATGTTTTGGGGTGTAGTGTCACTCAAATAATGTATCATATCATTCATGCTAATTATATGAAGATTTAATACATGAATAATGTACACAACTTGAGAATTTCATACTACTTTTTCTAAAACTAGAAATAATTTTGTTTTTATAAATCAACTTCTTTATAATATTGAAATTTTTTGAGAAACATTTTGGAATATTGGTGAAAACTTTATAGTTTTAAAATGAATGTTTGGGAAATTTCTCAATATGATTGAGCTCCTTTGTAATTTGTGCTTGGATCAATACACGCCTCTTACAACTAATGAAGAGAAAGATCATTAAATCGTCAAACATCAATCTTTATGGGATATATTCAACTTTTTCCAAGCTTCATATAAAGAGTAACACTCATTGTCATGAATCATGATGTATGTTTATATTAATAATTTTAAGGTAGGAATGAATTATCATTAATTATATTCTTTTATGTTTCTAAGTTGTTATGGTTGTGAGTTTACACCGCACCCATTATGTAAGATTGATCATCAAAAGTATCAAGCTTTCATAAATGAAATAAACTTTATTTATGATTTACAATGAGTTCATTAAGATTTGAACACTACTGATGATGTACAAATCTACAATTTCAAATAACATTGAATGTCTTCATATGGATCACAAATTTCTGCCAAAATGGAAGACTAGCTATATATCTATATAAGAATCACAAGGAGGGAAGTAACCAAAGATTGAAAAGAGATGAAGCCAAAGACAGAAACCATGACATGAAAGCCATTGCAGCAGATATTTTATATCTGCTGCAAAACTTTGGAGGGCAATATGGACCATTTGCATGGAGCAGGATGTCCACAACACTAGCAGTTGAGCATGCTGCAGCTAGAGTGAGAACTGATAATACCTGTTGAGATATATGTTGGATCAACCACTTTAAGTTGTTAGTATGAGTGAGTGTGCATAGATGTAGCTGTATCAGAAATGTGCTTACCCAATCTCCTACAACAATGATCAGCAGTATTCCGGGCTGACGAAGAGGACATTTAACAAGTACAGAGTAACCATCCACCATTGCCAAAGTGAAACTCCATGGTATAACCAGACCCATGATTGTTACCAGGTAGCTATAATGTAAAAATGGTAAAATGTAAGAGGAAAGTTAAATAAATGTTATGCACTGCCTTGTGCAAGGTTGAGAGAAAACACAAGATCATGTACAATCACATTCAATATGACCCCCAATTTTAAGGGTAAGTTTTTGGTTATCTAGCATTAGCCAATTACTTGTTTATGGATACAAAATTTAACTGCTTTAATTATTAATGCAATCTGGCTAAAGGGTAATCAAATCTATTTCCCAATTTCCATAGTGAATCTTAAAATTGAGTTTCATTATACTATAAGCAACTTTCAATTTACAAAGCAAAAATCAAGCACCCAAATAATACCCCCTATTTTTGGCTTCACCATTACCAACCAAATTCCAAATCTAAACTCCAAAAAGGAGAGACCATAAAAGAATGAGGCAAGTAAATATGAAATAATTAAAAACTAAATAAATTACCAGAAAGCAGTGTAGCTGTAGAACTCAACACCCAAAGACATGAAGAGAAGGGAAGCAGAGGAAAAGATGGCCTGGCCCAATCTCAAAGAGAAGCTGGCACTGGTTCCTACAGAGCCAGGTACGTCATGATCCATGGCCTTGTTGCATGTCTCCTACTACTACAACTCTTCCTGGGTTTGCCTCCCCCTTTGTGAAGGTTCATCTTAGCCCTTCAATTCTCAACCATTCAAACCCCAAACTAGGCATCAGGATCAATTCCTTGAATGATGAACAACTATTGATCAATGACAGATGTAAGTTGTAACCCCAGAATCTCTAAGATCTCAATAACAGTCTTGGCCTTCCCTCTCTTTTATTCCATGTGATTATCAGAATTCTCATGGAAGAAAAATAAACTTTTTGAGGCTTTAGAAAATGTTAGCCTTAATCTCTTGTGCAGAGTAGTACTGTCGTTTCTCTGCAAATTTTCAGGTGGGAGTTGGGACTTGTGGAAAGCTTGGTATTAAATATGTTTAATTTCAATTCAGTATCTAAAATTTGCTTTAAATTTTAATTCAGTACCTCATATTTAAAATTTTGTAATGTCATACCTCATATTTCTAATTTGTTGCAATGTCATACATCTGTCAATATGGCTGTTAAAGATCTCTTAAATGCTGATGTGGCACCTACATAACACTCCTACAATTATGACTAGATGTCACGTGGTTTGATAACAGGCCACGTGATATAAAAATAATTAAAAATCTAGAAATATAGCACATAATTATTAATTTTTTTCCTTTCAATTTTTGGATTTTTAATTATTTTGTATGTCATGTGGCATAATGTATCATGTTATCAGACTACGTGATATTCAGTCAGCATTGTGGGGGTGTCATGTAAGTGTGACATCGGCATTGAAGAAATCTCTTAACAATCATACTAACGGAGGTATGACATTGCAACAAATTAGAAAAATGATGTATAATATTGTAAAATTTTAAACATAAGATACTAAATTAAAATTTGAAGCACACTTGAGGTACTGAAATAAAATTAACCCTATTAAATATGGTGATTGAATAATTATGAATCTATGATGTTGCTTTAATTATGATGGATTTGACACTTGGCCTCATTTTTGTATAGGCTGGCATGGTCTCAATGGACTAAACCGAATGGAGAGACAGTTGGGGCTGGGATGCTTTTTACTCTGCATTTTGTATACAGATATAGAAAGTGTCTTTACCAGAGAAGAAAAAGAAAAATTCATAAAGTATAGAAGCTGATGGTTTGAATTTTGAAACATTTAATTGGATTCTTAAATGTGAGGAAGCCATCCAAATTCCTTGTCATAAACTATTCTCCTTGGTGGACATATCGAGGACCTGCTCTAAGATTTTGGAGTACGAGGAAAATCATAAAATGAGTCTTCATATACATGTATTCGATATCATTTTTTCATGAAATACTCAACAAAGTCATCAAAATATATAAAAAATCTATAAAATTTATAGGTCCTAAATATTTAGAGACCCGCAACAATTGTCTCATTTGCTTATCCTTATGACCACTTGCATACCAATTTTTCAAAAGTTTCTGTATGACAAAGTAGTATTCAAAACTGGCTGCCACCAAGAAAATGACCAACATGCATCACATAATTTGTAATTCTAATATCATGACGTACATAAGCTAAGCACTAAAGAATGTGTATTGATGTAGGGTTGTAGTTGTAAGTTGTAACAGTAGAAAACATTTACAATTTACCCTCACATTTAAGAAAATTTCCCTCTTAAAAGATCTTTGTAGTACCCCGCTTCTTTAATACTTTTGGTTTGGTGAAATAAGTGGAGGCATGTGAGGGTGGGACTGCTGGGTCGGCTCTATCGATGGCAAAAACCTTACAGATTAGACGTGATATAATTTTAATGTTTGTTAAAATAATGCTTAAATGACCAGAGGAACAAGGTAAGCCATTGCTTTACAAAGAGGGCCGTGGATTTGCCACGTGTCATACCCTCAGACAGTCCTGAGTTGGTGGGAATTCCGCAGGTGGTGAAACTTGAAATTTCCCAGAAAATAGAAATCCCATGGTTTTTCGGAGTTGAATTCTTGCATTGTGATTTGTGGGGATTGTGTTCAATATGCACAAGCATTTATTCTCTGTTTTGGATGCTAATAAAGTAATAATGTCACGTCATTTTTGACACATTATGTAGATAACTTGTTATTCTTCAAACTAACATTCACAACACCATTCACATAAATATATTCTTTACGTTGAAAACTGTTTAGCTAATAATATCATTTCAATTTTATATAACGAATCTTTGTTTAGATCAATTTTTTGTCTGAACAATTTAAATGACCAAATAATTATTGATTTAGTTGATTTTTTATAGAGATGACTCTTGAGAGGAGATCTAAAAAATAAACGGTCCTAATTATTGAATTATCTGCTCTATGATCAGCATGTGATTAGATGAGTGAAAAATTCTCTGCTCTATGTTGAGCAGCTGATCACTTATGTGTATGCATATAATATATATAATATACATATCTATGTATTCAATCCTTGGGGAAATCATATTGGCACTCCCACAAGCCTCTAGAATGAATGTTTTGCGAAGAATAACATAATTACATAAGAGTGTAACTAATACTCAATGGTGGTAAAAAGAATATCCAGTTATTTAAGGGGCATTTGTTACATTGGATTAAACAAGATTGGACTATTTTTTTGGACTGTACGAGACTGAATTGAATTGGACTTAGTTATGTCCTATGGGAGGGTGAGAAGACAACGCGAAAGAGAGCATGTGTGAGGGAGACAACGCAAAAGTGAATATACATGAGAGAAATGATGCCAGAACATTACGTTAATGTTTTTCTCTAAAACCAGATAACTTATTTTCGGTTGTGATCTTATTTTAGGTCATACCTCCCATGAATAGAATAACAACATCTAAGAGGACTGAAGTTTGTGGGGGGCTTGTAGCTTTAATTCTAGTTGTTGAGAGCATTTACCTCTACATCCAAGGCCAAAGTTCGAATCTCCTCTCTCCCTTTGGCCTTCCCTTGTAACAGAAAAAAAAAAAAAAAAAAAAAAAAAAAAAAAAAAAAAGAAGAAGAAGGCTGAAGTCTTGTTTAATTTGATTCTTAAATAGCCTAATATTTGGTACAGATTGGATTATGACTAAATAGTCCAATTCGTAGTGTTAATCCGGGGTAGCAAATGTGCCAAGTGACCTAATGAGTAAGAAAGGCTCAACAGATGTTAGACAGATTAATACTAACCCCCCACAAATGAAGGTGGCCTTTGATGATGAAGCACCTCAGGAACCTACTCTGTTTCTTGTTAAGTCCTAGCTAGCTGGTTGTACTTGTTCGTTTTTTTTTTTTTGTGTTAGTTGGCTCAGCTTGTTTGGAGTTTGTCATTGGGCCTCTTGGGCTATCCTCTTTTTTTATTAAAAATTCATTCATTTACAAAAGGGTTTAGGAAAAACAAAATTTAGGACAAACTAATAAAAGGAAAATTTGGACATCGTTCAAAGTTCAAATTATGCAGATAAACTGTAAAGAAGTAAAAATGATCCAACGTTTTAGATTTACACTCCCAACAAGCAGCCAAACTTCACATTGAAAATAAACTAAGACCATTATGTACCAAAAAGAAAATAATAATATAAATTAAGACCATTAAATTTTATGAACACCATAGAATGATATCACCCTTGCATTAAAATTGATTGTCTAATGGCCCCAATTTAATGTAGAGACATACTGGAGTCACAATTTTCCAGGATACATATTAAAAGAGTCCAAAAAAAAAAGGAACTAAATGGGAGCTCTAAATAACTCTTCTTCATCCCAAGTCAATTCTTCTCCCAGATCCGCACTGCACCATTGGAGGAGAAAAAGATGAGGACTCAATGGCAGATTAATAAATCTGCGAAATGTAAAACAGACTGCAGATACAAGAAAATGTAATTTCATTAATTTTAAAAGTTTGAAGATTTAAAAGATTGTGATTATGGTTAAAACTAGTCTACACTGACACCTATTTTTCAGAATAACAGGAGAAGGAATTTTGCATGACCATGTTAATAAGATACTGCAACATAAAATGCAACTTGATAAATCAAGAAAGAAGTAGCCAGACAAGTCAAAGTGGAGCAAGAGATGCTAGGATTTAATATATCAAACAAAGTAATAGTAGCCAGAAAAGTAGTTATAAGAAAGTCATATTGCAAATCCAATGCCTCAAATATTTTCCTAAGCTGTAGTAGCCAAAACAAAAGAGGCCATCAAAAAGGATTAAATTATTTGAACACAAGCAAAAATATTCAATTCTTAAAATGCTTACAAAGCAGAAACAAAAGAAGCTATCATCCTCGACTAGGAAAACAAACACATTGAATACCATTCAAAACCGTAATTTGGTTTCCTAGCATATGACCAGACCACCTAGGCAAAATTTCAAATGCCTTGCTGCAAGCTTGCTCTACCCAAGCTTTTGTCAAGTTAGTATTTCCAGATTTATAATTCCTTGTTAAGACACCTATCAATCTCTGGAAACTTTTATTTATGTAAATTGTTCTTGTCAGTGATACATTATATTGCATATCTACTCAAGGAACTGAAATTTCATTCATCCTAAATCTATTCACCCAAATATGATTGAAACTACCAAATGGCCCAACAGACTTGTCAGAGTGTTACTTAGAAATTCCATGCCTAGTGTAAAGGACTCGTAGTCAGAAACTCATAACTGCTAGCCCATAATGATTTCCTACAAACGAAGGCTGAAAAAGAATAAAGGCTTGAGCATTGAGAAAATTGAGGAAGAGAGAAAAAAAAAATGGAGTTCTCACTGAAATAGGTGTTTGTAAAGAAAACGTTGGAATAAAAGTACAGAAATCAGAAAATTATTTTTCCCACTTAACAAAAGTCAGAGTACAGATTCTTAGACAACAAAGTACAAGAAGTTGTAAAATAGAGTTTGACAACCAGAAATAAGTGTTGGACCACTGTTCACTGAATTTATAGTGCATACCACCTTCAATCTTCATTTCATATAATACTAGATCAAAATTTCTTCATTGATGATGTCTGCAATTAGGATTACCCAGGTGGTTCAAAATACTTAGGTACCAAATGAATCCAAAACCAGGATACCATTTTAAAGTCAGTGTTACCTGAATGACTCCAAAACTATAAATTGAAAACTGCCTAAAGCATGCAAGGGTCATTATGATCAAATTGTCAAATGAATTACATACTGAACCAAAAAAATCTAAATCCCAACATCTTCAGGTTGCCTACATACTTACACTTCAATCATTTCCATTTAGTTCTTTCTAGAATCTTTTTGGGTGCCAATGCACGCTGCACAAAGACATGACCAAGAAAACTCACAGACCTCACAAAAGCATCCAGTTAAGTAATAGAAAACCAACAAACCTATATAGATAAAAAACGATTCCTGAGATATATCTGTTCTAAGAAAAAATTTACACATATTAGCAAGCCATTCTGCTTAAAAAAAACATATAAAAATAAAAATAAAAAGTACCATCTTGCATATCAACTGATGCATGACCATAATCTCTAAAAATTCCAGACAATTCACTATGAAATTGATATACATTAGAACTCATTCACCATGTGTCTCACATCAAAATAGAGGAACTCTCTAAAGTTCAAAATACTAATAAATATGCAATTATGCATTATTTTCCAAATGACAAAGATTCTATCTTATGGTCCTATATCTTCAACCATACTGGCATATTGCTGCAAATTTCATATATCTATACTATAAATGGAAGTGGGAATATGCGTCAAAACATTCAATGAACAAAAAACCTTTATCAAAGCTAGTAAGCTACATCGTATTAAGGAGCATGTTTCTCACTTTCGGAACATTTTTTGCTTTCTTCTTTCAACACTCTAGCTCTCCCATTCATACTCCTATTTTAAGAAACATAGATAAGTATATATCACCAGGTCATCTCTCTTATGTTATTGATTTCGGATTTTACTTTCATCTCCATAATACAACTTACTTTAACTCAAATGATTTAAAAACACATATCTATAATGACCCATCTTAATAAAAAATCTACCAGAATATTTATTCAATACAGGGCATGAAGGATATATATCACTTGATTAAAAATCAACTAATTCACCAAGACACTTTTCTAATTCACACAGCCTGATTTTTGCCTACAGGACATTGCGGATCACTAACTTTATTATACAATTCGGCCAATAACAATATAACCTGTCAAACACATACTTCACAAAAATCCACCCAACAACCTCAGCTTATGAACCCCACACCATTATTCAATTCATGAATTTCTAAATATTAACAAAAAATAGAATATACCCACCTCCTAATATAGCCTAAAAAGTACATATATTGAACACCCACAAAAAAAAATGGAGAAAATAAGAGTAATGTAATCTCCAATATTACCTCAAAATAAGAAGCTGAAGAGGATCTAAAATTCAAGCTTGAGCTCGTCTTTTTCACCGGAGAGGAAGTGAAAAACGTAGGGGGCGGCTCGGATCGCGATGACCCAACCCCCGAACAAGGCCACGTGGGTCCGCAGCTGCTTCAGAGCCTCTGCCTTGTCTGGCTTCTTCATGAACATTCCCGGAAACATTTTTGCTTTCTTTGATTCTCTTTCTCTTGCTGCAAAATACGCCAAACAGAGAGCCTGAAGTAGGGAAAAACCTAAAACCCTAGTTGTGTTGCTCCGAGGGTTTGTATTTTGGGGTTTTTGAGATTTGATAGGATGGTGAAATAGTTTGCAGGACTCCTGTGGCTAGGGTTTCTTTGACTATACACGTGTGATATATTTTTTTTTGTTATTTTATTTAATTTTTATTAGTGGTTTTTTTTTTCTTGAGGGACAATTTTTGTTAGTGGTTCTTATTTTTTACGACATGTTCTTTTTTTTAATTAATTTTGTTTATTTTACCAATTTACCATTTTTAAGTAAACTTTTGGATTTTTTTTTTCAAATTGGGTACCAAAATTTTGGTTTGTGTCCCAAGACTCCCAACTTGGTACTCACACTTTTATTTGGGGTTCAATCGAATTCCCAAACTTTTGTTTTGTGTCTTAAGTTTTCAATCCAATTTATATTCATTTGTTTAATGGAAATGCCACATCAGTAGGGGTAAAAATGTCCATTTAATAAATTTAGGATTTTTTTTTTCAAATTTGATAATCAAATTTTGCTCTGTGTCCCTACTTTTATTTTGTGCCCAAATTTTTATTTTGTGTCTTTGATGTTCCTAAGCCAATTTTCCTCGGTTTGTTTAAACGAAATGCCACATCAACATAGGTAAAAATGTCATTCATGGGTCTTAAGCTACCTTTCCCTTCTCAAAGGCTCCTAATCACAACAATTTTTATATTGGTGAAAATATCATTCAAATTTGCATCATTGGCCTTCAAGATACACAAACTACACACTACTTGAATGAACAAATTAATTTTTTGAATCATTGATTCAATACACATGACCAATAAACATATGTAGTTGTACCAAGCTAACTTCTCTAGTTAGCTTCAGAGAAGAGTCTCGATGTCTTCCCCGGCCAAAATGCAAAAGTTATTTTAATTAACTTGAAATAAAAGATAATTTATAGAGTTACAACGTAAGGAGAGCATTTTGGTTGAAATGCTTAGTGCGGGAGTTTAAGAAACTAATAATGTTGCGAGTTGGTAAAGCTAGAAAAATGATGTCTTAATTTATGTTGTAGTACTCCTCTTAATCTTTGCAATGTGCAAACAACACTATTCTAGCTCTAGCCCAACTCTCAATATTATTAGTTCCTAAGACTCCCAAACCCAAGTTCAACCACAATGCTCTCCTTTTACATTGTAATTCTAAAAAATTATTTAAGTCATCAAAGAGGATAATCGAAATGACAAAATAACAATCACTCAAAAAACACAAAAATGTATAATAGTTAACTCAATCTATTTTGGATTGGAACCACATCCACTTTGGAGAAGGGTTTTCACTATAGGAATGAGAGAATGTTTTATGCATTTGGCTAAAGAGATAGCTGTTACAATTTTCTAAATGCGGGATATAACCCAACATGGCCCAATCATAACCCGAAGGTTCAACATAACACAAATAGAAACAAATTTTGCATCATACGTAGTAGTGATCAACATAGCTTCAAATATCTTATACTTTTCTTTTCGAGAAAAATGCTACCATTGAGAAACGTTTTACTTTCATCCAAGATAAGCATAATAGACCATTTAGGCTTAGTTTGTGATTGTTGTGAGAAAAAACAGTTCTGAAGTAAAGAAGCTGTGAAATAAAATAATTAAGTGTTTGATAAACTATATTTTCAAAAATGCTGTGAGTACAAAAAGTAATATGAAAGTGTTTGGTAAATTGTAATGTAAATTCACTGCAGCTTTTAAAAGAACTTACAAACTTGCTTTCTATTTTTACTGTGGAGAGTTGAGAATTGTAGAGCAAAAACATTTTTTCATTTTTTAAAAAAACACAAAAACTAATATGGGTGATTGAGAATTGTCATCCACAGCAGCTTTTAAGTCCTTCACAACAATCCCAAACGAGGTCTTAGCAAATATATCCTATTCATAGATCCATTTTTTTTGTGCAAAAATTTGTATACTAATTATATGAGACTCACACAATAGAATCATTCTTTCTTCATTTTACACAACAGGAAAATTTAGATAACTTTGAGAACTAAAGTTTAATGAAAATCATCTAATTCCAATTGGCACCCATGCCATGATAAATCAGAATCGAGACATAACAGGGTCAACAATGAAATCGTTTCTATATTAATGGTTGGATTGATTTATTAGGACCACGTGGCCTTTGTTTGTACCAAAAAGAGACGGGACATAGCCCACTGCACAGGAAACAAAAGGTGGTGCGCCCCGCAGAAGAAAATAGCTGCAGTGCGGCTTAAATTCATGAAACGCTGACGTGTCGTAGGCGGAGAGTGGAGACACTCGATGGAAGAAGCAGACAAAAAAAACCAGTCAACCATTATTTGCATTAAACCTCAACCAAAGCTACACTCCTCTCCTCTTCAAACTTCAAAACCTCCCATTAAACCCACCATGAATTCATAGAAATTAATACCCCCAATATTACAAACATGTTTGTTGCTGCTGCTGGTCCATCCCCATCTCCTGCACCGTCCCCCATCACAACCATCCCCACCACCACCGCCACCACCCCTTTCCTCCACGCCTCATCTCCGCCGTCCAAATCACCCTCCTCCAAAGTTGACTTCTCCCCGCCGTTGATCGCCATGGTCGTCGTGGTCGCCACCGCCTTCCTCATCGTCTCCTACTCCCGCCTCATTTCCCGCCACGTCATCCCCCCTCTCCTCCGCCTCTCCCGCCAATTCCGCCGCCGCCGCCGCTCCTACCTCCCCTCCTCTGCCGCCGACCTCGACTCCCCCCCGCACGACTCGTCGTTCGACCCTTACGACTCCGCGTTCCACGCGCTCTCCCCCTACGGCCTCGACGAGTCCGTCATCAAGACCATCCCTCTCTCGCTCTACGCCTCCAAGTCCGGTCTTCATATCCGAGACTGCGCCGTGTGCTTGATCGACTTCGAAGACGACGACTGCGTCCGTACGCTGCCGTTTTGCTCGCACGCCTTCCACGTCGACTGCATCGACATGTGGCTCCGCTCCCACGCCAACTGTCCTCTCTGCCGTGCCGGAGTTTTCCGTCCGGAATCGCCGTTCGTTCCACTGATGGCGGCGAGGATCCGACCGAGCCTCGATGACGTTGTTTTCCGCAGCATCGCGCTCGAGCCTCTCACCGAAGCTCCTGTTCCGGTTGAGTCCGAATCAACGGTGACGGAGATCACGCAGTGCGTGGAGGAGCAGTCACCGATAAGGAGCTACAATTACTTCGAGGATCGGATCGGCGGCGGCGGAGATTTTACGCTGAAGCGGTCGTATTCGTTTGGATTCGAGCGGAGCTCAGCGTCGGAGAGGATGATGGTGACGGAGCCGGCGACGGCGTCGCCGTGGCGGTACCGGAGAGGAAGCTTCTGGAGCAAGAGGCCGTCACCGTTCGGGTCGCTGACGAAGCCTCGAGTCTTCTCGTTCAGATCGTACAGAGGCGGTGCCATGAAGTCTCCGTTCTTTAGGAGAAAAGGCTTTTTCCCGTTGTCGGAGTCGAGCGCGAGATTCTCCGGCAGCGGCGGCGGCTCGTCCCGGCGGAGCAAATCGATGACGAGCCCGATGTTCGTGAGGTCGTCGGCAGCGGCGGCTTTCTCGTCGAGCCGGATGAGGTGCGGCGATCCCGAGGCGTTGTTATCGCCGGAGAGGTTTAACCGAAGATAGAGAAGGAGCATTAGAGTGAATACAGCTGAAATTAGAGTGACACGTGGAGGGCGGGGATGGAGAGAGGGAGGAGGGAATCGACGGTGGGGGATGGGGCGGTGAGGGTGGAAGAGAAAATGGGGTCGGGGGGCTTTTAATGGAGAGTTAATTCGGGCCGGTGCGGTCATTAAATGGAGGCTGAGACGGCATTTAATGCCCAGAATTGACGAGAGAGAGGGAGAGGAGTGAGAACGCAAGTAAAACACACAAAATAAAACAAAACGCAGTGTTGGAGGGAGAGGCTCATAAATGTGAGAAATTTAATGGGTTTTGGCGCCATTTCTTTATTTAGAGCAAAGCTTTGGGTCGCTTTTTTTATGTCTAGCTCTGCTTATTGTTCAGACGAAACCCACCGACAATGACAAAAAAGTGTCCACGTGGAAGAAATTGACTGGTCATCTATATGTCACTTCTGTGATGACTGATGAGTGAGTGTGGTTTGGTTTTTGGTTGATTACTTGATTATTATTTTTGGGGTACAGAGAAGAAGAGATCAGGGTTTGATTTGAAGTGAAGTGCAATGTGTTCAGTGGGTTGTTGTCATTGTCGTTCATTCAATCTTATATTGACTCTGGGAACATGTGTTGTCTACTCGTCCACATTGGGCAAGTCAAAGGCTCGATCATAGCTAATGGGCAAACTGCAAGTTGGGTGTTTAATTTCTTTCTTTTTTAATGGAGAGAATTACATGTCATTTTTGGGGTTTTAGGATCTCCATGTATTTTAGGATTTATTGGATAAGTATATGTTTTTGTTTTTTTTCTTGGAAGAAGCAGTCAATTCATTTCTTTCAAAGCTTTGTGTATTTCGAATTTTCGATGCATACAATTTGGCCACTGCTATCTCTTGTTCTCTTTTTATATAGCATAGTATTTGTAGTCTACCCTCAGGCCACAGGCCCACAGTGCATGAGTCTTTGGGTTGAGAAAAACTTGAGTGGTCTTTCTTAGCATGTGACATGATAGTCTGATTAAAACATGCCATCTGTCAAAATCAACAAATGACATGTTTTAACTGGACTATCTCTGCCACTTCACATGCCACATATAGTTAGGAGGAAAAATTGTATGTCCCGTCACATATGTTACATTGAGGTATAGGACGAATTTATTCTTTTATGATATAATATTAATAAATGTATGTGTTATAATACATGCGAATCAATAATATTGCCTGACAGTGTTCAGTGTTATGGACACACCAAAAAATTACTCTCATAAAAAGATGTTACCCAAGTTTTTCTATTGTGCATTGGAGCAAATTAAATTGTAATATTTCATACATATGTTTTATTTTCTACTAACCTTTTTCTTCCTAGATTTATTTTGGTTTTGACTTCCTAGATTTCTTGTTTGTTAAGATTTGAGATTGTGTTGGCCAAAAAAAAAAAAGATATGAGATTGTGAGTATGCAAGTTTTCTTTGGTAAATGTTGTGAGTGACTTACGTATGAATGCCTTTTCTGTTTGCATGCATGAAGTGGGCTTAATAAAACTGAAGTAAAGCTAAATGGGCTGACACAGCTCAGATATTTGAATGGCCCACTCCAGAATATAAAGGCCTATGGTGTAAGCGTAATTTACTTGCTTATGTCACCAGGCTTCAATTAATATAATTTGGGGACTCTCATATAAGCCCAAAACACAAGGCCCAAGCTCCCACTATTGGGGAGATGATTTTGAGTTTTGACACCTTAAATTATTTTTGGAGAAATTCTTAAGTTGAGTTGTCTGCACGTGTATAATATGATCATCTTATACTATGGTGTCATGTGTATTGTTTATTTAAAAAAAAACTGTAAACTTTACTTGAAATAAATAAGCATACATGTGAACATGTAATTGAAAGTCGTATAAGACACGTGACATGAATGCCCTAGTGAAAAATCTTTCCAACTTTTGCGCTTCTCTCCTTGTAGATAAGTGTCAAAATCATCTCCCAAATCTATGATAATTTTCTATGGGTGGTAGAACCTATATAAGGTAACTAAAACTAGTCCTTATCTGCCAGGAGTTAATTTCATTAACATTCCAGCATTAAAAAATTTAAAAGATAAATAGTACATAGTACTTGTTTTATATGTAATTAATTAGGCGCGCGTACTAGCAGAAAATTATTAGGTACCTATAGTTATGGCTTAAACATCCCTAACTGGTCTTTACTAATTCAAATTGAATTCTTATTTTGTAAGTTGAAGAAGCTTCAAATTGTCATTAACACAGGCTTGCATCTGTGCTACAAATGTCAAGGAGCTAGAGTGACAAATTTGGTTGGAATAGCATCCAAAATAGTCCATATAGGTCCAACCATTTTGTGGACTACTTAGACTTATGCTACAATCTACCATTAAACTCTCACACCCAACCTCACCTGCATACATGGTTGTCAAAGTAGAGAAGGCACCGATTGCCCAGGACAATAGGCAACATAATTCATCCAACAGTTAATTAATCTATGACTTTTTGTATCATTCATGCCTTTATGTTTTTTTCTATCTTTTCAGAATGCTAAGAACATTCATGAAATTGACTTCTTAATTCCAAGAAAAAAAAATACAAAAGAGAAAATCTGCTAGAGTTCGTCTCTTCTTAAAAATGAGATAAGGATAAGACAAAAGTAGGGTACCAGTCAATGTAATTAGAAAATGAAAAGGGACCCTTTTTTTTTTTTTTTCCCATTTCTTTATTTATGGGTTCATCCAACACATATTATTTAAAAAAAATACTCAGGTAAATTATATTAAATTCGATCTATTGGGTATTCAAAAAGATAGATATAAAAATCTAAATAATGTTATCAAAGATTGGAAATCTCATGTAGTATCAAAACATGCACATTTAAATTTAAAATGAACTCTCTCAATTAAATATGATTTACTATATCTCCCTTTCTTCTCCAACTACTTGGTCGTGTGTACCTGCAAACAATGTGCATGTACTTAGCTGGACCATGTATGACTGAATTGGGGACTCATTTATTGCTCAATACTCATCCACATGGCATCACAATGGATGACAATTACTGTCATATGCCTGCTCGATCTGTAGGATATGAGCTAGATATAATGATATATTGCTTAAATAATTTATAAAAAAAAAGAGGGAAGAACCATTCTATTTTGGTTATGCATAAAGAAATTAACAATAAACTAGAGGCATGAACTGTTTTTTCAGTTTTTGGTTATCAACTGATCTCATACATGATATGACAATATTTTACTTATTATATATAAATGAGATTTAGAGTACGATTAAATATAAATAAATAAAATATTGTCATATTTGATAGGATCTAAAAGTTGAGATAATAATTTATCTCTCAACTGTACTCAAATCCCATAAAAAAAAAAAAAAACATTTTTTTGAGTCCCTCGCTTCATAAAACAAGTATTAAGTTTGAATAATGGCAATTAAAAAGAACTCCAAAGAGCATTAGAGCAAGCAACTTCACCAAACTCCATCTACCATTATAAATGCAGAGTCAGTTAATTCTCACCTACATACACAAACATGCACAGCTAGCAAGCTTAATTCAAGACCCTCATAAAACGCCGCTATAAAGGTTCAGTTATCGCTTTCCCAAAAGCAATATCAGAATTTATTGCCTTCAGCTGAACCAGCCTCCCCAGCTCTCTTTTTTGTTTCTGGTTATCTTCACCAAAAGCTTTCAACATCCTAATAATTTTATAAAGGTGCTATAGCTAGCTCCATCTTGCAAGTTTTTCAATTCTTTCATTTTGGCTAGCTAAGGTAAAAAAAAAAAAACAAAAAAATTAAAGGGTTGATGGAGTTCATAGTGGAGGTTGAGGGTTTGAGGCCAGCCGCCAATGGGAGGCCGTCGGCGGGGCCGGTGTATAGGAGCATTTATGCTAAAGATGGTCTCATGGAGTTGCCGGAGGGGTTGGAGTCTCCATGGCAGTTTTTCAGGTACATATATCATTTCCCATTTGGAACTTAATTGTTTCTGTCAATTATATTGCAATGCAGTGTTAATTGTTGTTGTTGTGTGACATAAATGAACGTTAATTGAGTGTCACATTTAATTGTGGAGGCAGGTATACTAGTGAGCTTGTTGCTTGTTTGGTTCCTGAGTAAATGGACACAAACTTTCTCAGGAAAACTACGCATATAATATAGAAGCAAATTAATCATTTTATGTTTTTATTAGAAGTTTAGAACCAAACCAGTGTAACCCACCATTTCTTTAATTATTTGGTGCACCTAAGCAGATCGATCTTGTTTCAACTATGATATTGTTTTGGGAAATAAAAAGAAAAATGTCATAAATGGCCCATGCAGGTCTCGAACCTGCGACCTTCGCGTTATTAGCACGACGCTCTAACCAGCTGAGCTAATAGGCCGGTTGAAGGTTTAACTGTTAATACGTTATTAGTATGTAAAATAGGATAAAACGACGTGTCGTTTGGATTAGTAGGGAAAAGTTAAGGAAGCCTGAATCAGAATCAAAGAAGCTCTGCTTTCTACTAATCCAACGCTCTGCAACTCAAATCATCCCAAAGCCTGTTTTCACTTTTCAAAGAGCTTAAAAATCACTAGTATTCAATAATTACAATTCAATACATCTTTGTCTGATTCAAATTCATAGTGTGAGTTGATGGCTAAAACTCTGCTTTTGCTGTCAGTGACTCTGTTAAGAAGTATCCAAGCAATCCAATGCTTGGTCGGCGTCAAGTCACGGACAAAGAGGTACCTTCCATTTAAGCAGTAGCTCGAACCCATTGAAACCCATGAGCTTATTTTTTCGAATAAGAATTGAAAATGCCATTTTTGAATTTGTTGAATGAAAATGACAGGTGGGTCCCTATGTGTGGATTACATATCAAGAGGTTTATGATGCAGCCATTCGAATGGGTTCAGCCATCAGGAGCCGTGGTGTCAATCCTGTAAGTCACGTGCCAATTAAGAATAAGTTAAATGTGTTCTTGTAACATTGCTTGATATCTATGTTATGTTGTAGATACATAAATGTGTCAACAGTTTAATATGTACAACTGGTACTGTTCTTTACAGTTGATAATGGTAGTGAAAATTCAAACTAGTAACTTTGAAATGTTAGTGTTTCATCATGGAAAAAGAAAAAAAGGGTAAAGATTGGTGTTTCATATGTTTATATCTTTTAAATGTTTACAGGGAGGTCGTTGTGGTATATACGGATCAAATTGTCCCCAATGGCTTATTGCAATGGAGGTAATGCTGTGTTTCCTATTTTCATGATTGGCTTCATAATTTTATGCATGTCAAGCACGAGAACGAAAAAGCATCCTATTAATGAGAGAAAATTTTGTGAGTGGTTGAATAACTGTATCTGGTGTTGGGTACTGGATGTGACTTTCTGGTGTAATGTTATATGTTTCTTCGATGTTTTACAGGCCTGTAACAGCCATTCCATTACGTATGTTCCCCTGTATGACACCCTTGGTATGCTTTCCTTCTCTTTTTGAATAATTCTCAGTGCTTATATCACCATGAGTCTCAGAATGTCTTTATATATATATATATATATTGTTTTTCAATGTCATTTTCCACTGGCAATTAGTGAAATTCAATGATGGTGGTTGAGTTTGATTAACTGCATTCGATTAACTTTTCTATGTTTTACATGTTACAGGTGCTAATGCTGTTGAGTTCATCATCAACCATGCTGAAGTTTCAATAGCTTTTGTTCAAGAGAACAAAATCCCTGCTGTAAGTTATCTTTCTTATTCTATCTATTTCTTGATGATCATAATCACTGATATGTTTAAAAGCCCTCTGATTTCTTATATTTTGGTACTAAATCTTCATAATCCAAAACGTGACATACATACGAAGACCGACTTGCCTTTGTATATTTTGACCCTCATTAATTTGCTGATTATCTTAGTTCCTTTCCTAATACATATAGGATCTTTGCGTTTTAAATTTTAGCAGTTTCTCTCTCTTTTTCTTGTTTCTTATTAGTCTGGCCTGCTCAAGTAGTAATTCTTTGTGCAGATTCTATCAAGCCTTCAAAATTGTTCTACACATTTAAAAAGTAGGTCATATGCTATTTCCTTAAAATCTTGAAATTTGAGGTGCAAATTTTGATGATTGTAACTCATGCATCTGCTTTGTTCAGCTATTGTCAGCTTTGCAAATATTTCTAGCACTCAAAAGGAGGAAGCTGAAGAACTGGGAGTATCTTGCTTTTCTTGGGAGGAATTCTCTCAGTTGGTAATTTTATTAACATTGTTTATTCTCATAAATTTTCTTTGTTGGTAAAGGATTGGTCAATTGTTTTGCAATAATGTAAAATCACCTTTCATCACCTTTTCTCAGGGAAGTTTAGACTGCGAACTACCTCCAAAACAGAGGACTGACATTTGCACAATAATGTATACAAGTGGAACAACTGGAGAACCAAAAGGTGTAATTATTTCTAATGGAGCTATTATGGCAGAAGTATTGTCCATGGAGCAACTACTCTTCTTGACAGATAAAGTGGTAAACAAAGATTACTATTTCAAAGACAAATGACTTGTCTAGCCTTTTTACAATATATATCTTTGGAGTTTCCAAATTAATGATTATGCTGCATCTCAAAAATTTAGAAAATAAGGGGCAGAATAGCTACTGTCACCTGGCATGCTTAGTTTGTCAGTGATTTGGTGATGAGTTTTTTTATTATATTAATCACCAGATTCATCTCTGCCTAAATTTCGTCTTCTGCACTAAGACTGGTCACTTGTAACACTGATAAACTAACATAAATTTAACTGATGTTTATATTTGTAAAAGCAATAAACATGCAAAGCACATGCATCTCATAAAAGTTTTTATACGTTTTATTTTCCCAAAGCCAATGTGTTTATATGAAATTATATCCTCATGCTAAAATGAAAAATTCAGCTCAGGATTTTGTTACTAAAAGTATATACAGTTCCTGTTTAGAACGATAGACATTAAGGTATGATTTAGCATATGTGGATGTAATCAAATTTATTGAACGACCATAGTTTATTGTCACTGCTTCAAGATGTCTTGCTATTGTCAAGGCATCATGTGAGGACATCATTCTACATGAGGTTTTGTATTGGCAGAATATTATTTCAGATCCAAGAGAAGTTGGGGATTATAATTTAGCCCTCAACTACAGTAAATTTGTACTTTCATGTAATTTAGATTGATATTAAATCAAATTCTTCTGAAAATTTAACATTGTGGTTGGGAATCCAATTTCAGATTTCTTACCGACTATTTAACTAGCAGAAGTAATACCATGCTAAGTGAAGTCAGTCCCTCATTTTTTTAACAAACGATAGCATAAAACCTAAGATCTGCCACTCTCCACCCATCCCAATGTCACTTGAGCTAGAGCTCGTGGAGAAGTCATCCGCCCATTCAAAGGTGCTTAGTTGCAGATATTGTACCCCAAGTTCTGTAACTGCATGGCAGGTTTACCAATAGAAGATCGAGAATAAGATCTGTTGTTAAGTTTATTTGTTGAACTCAAACGATCATTTCCTTGTCTTAATCACATGGCATTGACACTGAAATACTGACATGAAATAAACTCTATTACAGTGTACAGAAGAAGATTCATATTTTTCCTTTCTTCCTTTGGCCCATATATATGATCAAATAATTGAGAGCTATTGCATCTACAAGGGCTCCTCAATAGGCTTCTGGCGAGGCGTAAGTATATATTAGAGTCATTTCTTGCAATGGTTTTCCTTTTCCTTTAGTTTCTATGTTTCACTCAATCATTCTCTTGTTGAATTACCAATTATAACCTGTTCCCAATGTGATTTCTTGTTTTGAACTTGCAGGATATCAGGTTTTTATTGGAGGACCTTCAAGAACTAAAGCCTACTATGTTTTGTGGGGTTCCTAGAGTGTATGATCGTATTTATACTGGTAAAACATACAATATATCTAACTATATAAATACATGTCCTTAATTTTTGTAATTCTAAATATTTGTCTTAAATTTTGTGTCTGAAGGTATTGTTAATAAAGTTTCATCTGGTGGTGTATTGAGGAAGACATTGTTCCAATATGCATATAACTAGTATGTCCGACTATAAACTCCTTTTTTGTTTGCATTTTTATTCCTACTATAAAACTAATGACAATTTAAATGACAGCAAGTTGGCAAATCTGGAGAAGGGTCTGCCACAAGACAAAGCGGCACCTCTCTTGGACAAGCTTGTCTTTGATAAGGTCAGTCATTCATTCCATCCTTCACCATTCCATTCTTGAAATAGTTATTTTACATTTTACTTTCCTAACAAAAGTGTTACTTATGTAGATAAAACAAGCATTAGGGGGACGAGTGCGTATTATGTTGTCTGGTGCTGCACCTTTGCCTAGGCATGTGGAGGAATTTTTGAGGGTCACCAGCTGCACTACTTTATCACAAGGATATGGTAATGGTTGAACAAATATCTGCTTAAGTCCTCTATGAAATATGTAGAAATCATATCAATGATGCTGCTAGAAGCCTGGAATTACTTAATCTTCATAGGTTTGATGGTGACCTTTTTACTCTGGCCTACAAAAAAAAAAACATTGGCCTTTATGTGAATCAAATGTCGTCATTGAAAAAGCTGGTATAACTTAGTTTTTGGAAGAAATTTAAAAATTCAGGAAAAAGTATGAGGTCAAGATAATACTTACCCTACTACCTCACCTTTATATTATATATGTGTGATCTATGATGTAGCATTTACGTGTATGCTTTTGTAATCAGTGACGTGAGATTTTTAAATTTTGCTATACAACACATCAACAGTAGAAGTAGTTTATAAAAGTTTGCTTAAAAAAGAAAAGAAAAAAAAAAAAAAAACCTTCCATCAACTTGTTAAACTGTTTTACATGCAGGCCTCACGGAAAGCTGTGGTGGGTGTTTTACGTCCATTGGCAATGTTTTTCCTATGATGGGAACTGTGGGCGTCCCCATCACAACTATTGAAGCAAGGCTTGAGTCAGTGCCAGAAATGGGATATGATGCACTTTCCAGTGCGCCACGTGGAGAGATTTGCCTGAGAGGAAAAACCTTGTTTTCTGGTTACCACAAGCGACAAGATCTAACTGAGGAAGTCCTGATTGATGGGTGGTTTCATACAGGTAAATGCTTACCATATTCAGTCATAAAGTAAGTTGTATTGTGCATACAACAACTATCTACTTGATACTCAATCTTTTGGCTTCTTGTCAAGATGCCATCACTGGGAATCTTAAAATTTTTGTTGATGCTTATTGCTGCTTTAAAAATAGACATAATTGTGAGTGGATTTCAGGTGACGTTGGAGAATGGCAGCCTGATGGAGCAATGAAAATCATAGACAGAAAAAAGAATATATTTAAACTGTCTCAAGGTGAATATGTTGCTGTGGAGAACATTGAAAGCAAATACTTGCAATGCCCTATGATCACATCGGTACGTTGCTGGTTGTTACATTCACCACAACCATAGAAGTTGAATTAGTAGGACTCACTCTATTTGCCTCAAGAGATGAGTTTGTGTTTGTTGGTCTTTGTACTACATTTTAATTTGTGTCAAGTTTCCGTTTTCTTTTTTATTGTTTTCTGGAATTATAGAGGCTTAACTTTCCTCCGGTTTCCAGATTTGGGTTTATGGGAACAGCTTTGAGTCGTTTCTTGTTGCTGTGGTGGTCCCTGACAAAAAGGCATTGGAGGATTGGGCAGCAGAGCATCAGTTGACTGATGATTTCAAATCATTATGTCAAAACCCAAAGGCAAGGAAATACATTTTGGATGAGCTCAACAGGAATGGTCAGAAACAACAAGTATGTTGACAATTATCTCAATTCCCTGTTTGCAAATCTCATGTTATCTTAATGTTTACTCAATCTGACTTGTAAGATATGCATTCCCACAGCTTCGAGGGTTTGAGTTGTTAAAAGCAGTGCATTTGGAATCAAATCCCTTTAACATGGAGAGGGATCTTATAACTCCAACATTCAAACTCAAGAGACCACAATTACTTAAATATTACAAGGTATGCCAACTGCTCTCTCTTTGTATCTGTTGTCTCAACTCTCTACACTCTATGTCCTCAATTTGCCAATCGCTTAATCCCCTGCCCCTTCTCTTTCAAATATGTCAACCAAACCCAACCCTAAAAGGCCAGACCCTTGAATTATTTCTTTTGCTAATGGTCAAGTGCAATACCATAAACAGGGCCCATCTAATCCTGTACATCCTCTCTTAAATAATAAAGTGTACGGTGAATTTTATATTTTTCACAATATCATCTGCAGGACCGAATTGATAAACTGTACAGTGAAGCAAAGGGAGAAAGAGTATATGTATAACAATATTGTCAAAACCTGTGGGCTACTATTGGCTAAACCTACCTACAGCAATTTCCCAAAAATTTGATTGCTACCTAGTTTTGTTTTTTGGTGTGAGGAACTATATATATGTAAGAGAATAGTGGGCATATGTTACCCAGACTCCGGATACTGATCCTAGTTTAAGTTTGTGTATAAATATAATATGAAATGTCTGATTTGAGAAATCATATTGGTCCAATGTCAGTCATGCGTGCTTGCACAAACAAACACACAAAAATGCCATATTCTTTTCCCAGATTATTTGGAAAATATAATAATCTTATGTTATTAAGTTATCATACTATCTCCCAGAAGAATATTACTTATCATTGTAAAGTTGATTAACAAGTCTTGCAACATAACATATATTTGTTAAAAGATCATTTCTCTTTGAACCATGACACCCATTAGCTAAAGATGATAAAGAATTAACTACACCTAGCTAATGTATGTTTGATCACTATTTTGAGACATTATTGCTTATGTGGAAGTTCTGGGACCCAAGTTTTATTATGAGGCGTCCGCCCTGGCTTCTGTGAGGACATGTGCCAAGTCAGATGGAATGCTTGGATAATTTGATAGAATCCAAACTTTGAAGATGTAAAATATAATTAACGTTAATTGATAGGATCAATGCAGATCGTTAGAAATCAATTGCATATTGTTTCACAAATCAGTCATTACGCGCCAACTATCTGTCTTTTTCTACCACCAATCCACCTGTCGTCTTTTTCAACTTTGTGGACACCCCAACAACTACGACTACAACTTTTTCTTTTTTAAACTTTGTAGACGCCCCAACAACTACGGCTACGACTTTCTCTAAATGATTGGTAAAACCCTCTTTCGATTGGTCAGTCATCTCTGTGTCATATCCTTTCCTTGATTTATTATTATTCCCTTGACTTCACAGTTCACAGTTCACACACAGCTTGAAGGTAGCAGGAAACTGCTTCGCATATATGATGCCAAGCAAGAGTCCTAATATATATAACGAGAGACTAAGAGAGTTTTTCACATGATCAGGACCACCATTCCCAATTCTTTCTTTCAGACTGTTTAGTTATACATCATGGAGATCACTCAATTCGAAGCCCCAACCTCTTCTTCTGTCACCCATCCCTGGACATACCATGTCTTTCTGAGTTTTAGAGGTGAGGATACTCGCTACAATTTTACAGACCATTTGTACAACAATTTGGTTCAGAAGGGAATTAAAACCTTCATAGATGATCATGAGCTCAGAACAGGAGAAGAAATATCACCGGCGCTTCTCAAAGCAATTGAAGAGTCCAAGATTTCTATCATCGTATTTTCTGAAAACTATGCATCATCAAAGTGGTGCTTGGATGAACTCGTTCACATCCTTCAATGTAAAGAATCCAAGCAACAAATGGTTTGTCCAATTGTTTACAAGGTGAATCCGACAGATGTACGAAACCAAAGAGGTAGTTTTGGCGAGGCAATTGCTAACCATGAATGCAAATTCAAGAATAACATGGAAAAGGTGATGAGATGGAGGACTGCCCTCACGAATGCTGCAAATTTATCTGGGTGGACTTTCTTAGACGGGTATTATTTTTGACCTATATATAGTGGCTACTAGCTTTTTCTATATATAATATCTGAGGCTATCTTCTTTTTATCTATTTTTACATTCCTTTATTGCTTTTTATTAACAGTAGAATTTTTTTATTATAGGTCTTCAAACCCATATTAATGGGTGAGCTGAGATTAAATACTAAATTCAACTCTTTTTTAATTAGTTTTAATTACTAAAACTTTATCTCATTCTCTTTAGGTGCCAACTTTTAAGTTTACCCAAATGCCAATGATATGTCGTTCAATTGTAGATGCATGACAATCACAACTTTTAACCAAGTTATAGTCATAATTTATTTCATTTGTTATTTTTTTAGTGTTTGAATTATAGTTCAAGGATTATGCTTCATTGTCTAATCTTAGGCTTTTGGGATTTAGTCCTCAAGCACCCTTATAAATCTTGGATTTTGATAAACCATGTAGTCACAACTATGACTGCATGTCAGTACGTTACACCAATATACCAAAAAGTGAATATTATGTTGCATTAGGATAAATGTAGTATGTGTGATAGAAGGAGCTTCAAATTAATGAGGTATATCTCATTTTAGTTATTATGAGGTATGACTTGTTTAACCCATTCTATATTCTAATTTAATGATCGGAGTCGTCTATATTTTAAGTCGTTATTCAAGGATCATTATTGTAAAAAATTAGACAAATCAGAAACTGTTTAATAATTTGATTATATGATGTGGTCATCATTTCAAGTCTTTACCAAAATCACTATATTCATCTATTTATTCAATTACAATAAATGACTTAATGATTTCTGATTTATCTAATTCTTTACATGAGCAACCTTTAAATGAAGACTTAGAAAATAGATGGCTCTGATCATACATCATCGAACTACAATAAGGAGTGGGTCACACAAGTTATACATCATTATGGCTAAAATAGGTATACCTCATTTGAAGGGCCACCCTGTCATATATATGCATTTATTAACTTTGTTCTACCTGATTTTTTATATATATCTATCAAGGTTTTGTTTGATAGATGAACAGATCTCAGCAAGTGTTTTCAAAATACAAACTTTATATATTTAAAATATGAAGGTGTTAAAGGCAGGTTGTTTATGCCATATTTGACTAAGCTGATTAGACTATTCAATGTAGGATTTGGGATATCCCACATAGTATGCATTTAAAAAATAATAATAATAATGGCAATATGGCAATATTATGGCATTTCATTAATGTATATATGTGAAAGTATGATATAGCAATATGGCATTTCATTAATGTTTTGTATGCTTGTAATTTGACAGACGCGAGTCTACAGTCATTCGTAATATCGTTGAAGAGATTTCAGTACAAGTATTAAACCATACTTATATGCATGTGGCGAAGTACCCAGTTGGAATAGAGTCTCGTGTGCGCATTATGGATAAACTTTTAGATGTTGAGATAAATGATGTTCGCATGGTAGGGCTATGGGGGACTGGTGGAATCGGCAAGACCACAATTGCTAAAGCTGTCTATAATTCAATTGTCCATAAGTTTGAAGGTAGCTGTTTTTTGGCAAACGTTAGAGAAAGATCAATGCAACATGGAGGCTTAGTTGAACTACAAAATTCTCTTCTTTATGAGATTCTAGGGGGGGAAGAATTAAAGATGACCAATATTGATAGAGGAATCAATGTGATAAAAGAAAGGTTGAGCAATAAAAAGGTTCTTTTAGTTTTTGATGATGTGAATCAATTGTACCAATTAAACACATTAGTTGGAGGGTGTGATTGGTTTGGTATGGGTAGCAGAATAATCATAACGACAAGAGATAAGCATTTGTTAACTGCTCATCAAGTTAATCTAATATACAAGGTCAATGAATTAGATCTTGATGAAGCTTTTGAGCTCTTTAGTTGGAATTCCGGGACAAAAAATAGGCATATCGATGATTATTATGTGAAACTTGCAAATACTGTAGTAAAATATGCTCAAGGCCTTCCATTAGCTTTAGTTGTTTTTGGTTCACTTCTTTGTGGTAGAAGTATAGATCAATGGCAAGATGCATTAGAGAGTTATAGAAAAGTTCCTAACAAAGAGATTCAAGAAATTCTTAAAATAAGTTATAATGCATTGGATGATCCAGTGAAAGAAGTTTTTCTTGACCTTGCATGTTTATTTAAAGGTAAAGATAAGAATGATGTGATACAAATACTAGAAGGTTGTGGCCTCCATCCTAAGTATGGTATTGAAGTACTCGTGGAAAAGGCACTCATAAATATTACAGAAGTAGACAATATTTGGATGCATGACTTGGTAGAAGAAATGGGTAAAGAAATAGTTCGCCAAGAATCAACTGAGCCTGGAGAACGTAGCAGATTATGGTTTCACGAGGATATTGACTATGTTCTAACGGAAAACACAGTAAGTAAAATATATATATATATATTTCTTTTCCAGGCATCATTATTTGATAAAGAACTTCCTTTGCTAATACTATTGCATTTTCATACTAGGGAACAAATAAAATTAAAGGAATCAAGGTAAACTTGCCAGAATGTCCTGAGTCATATGAGATATGCTTGAATTCGAAAAGCTTCTCCAAGATGAAAAGACTTCAAATATTTATAAATAGTAATGCACGTTTCTCTGGAGACGTTGATTATCTCCCCAATGAGTTAAGATTCCTTGATTGGTCAGAATACCCGTTTCAATCTTTGCCATTCAATTTTAATCCAAAAAAACTTGTTGAACTCAGTATGCCCCGCAGCCGCATCTTAGGACTCGGTGAAGGATTCAAGGTATCATTTTAAATTAATTGGTTTGCTTAACATGTTTTAAGTTCCTATGAGCTTATCATCTGATCCTCTCTCTCTGTTTTGTCTCATAGCGTCTGCAAAATCTGAAATCTGTAAATTTGAAAGGCTGTGAATTCCTTTCAGAATCCCCCAACTTGTCTGGAATGGCGAACTTAGAGGTGTTGAATTTAGAGGATTGTACAAGTTTAGTTGAGCTACATCCTTCTGTTGGATTCCATGATAAGCTTGTTCGCTTGAGTCTTAAGGGATGCCATAAGCTTACGATGTTTCCAAGAATTGTCAGCTTGAAATCTCTGCAAACAATGGATCTTGATGGTTGTAGAAGTCTTGAGAATTTCCCCAAAATTGTGGGGAAGATGGAATCCTTAACAGTCCTGGATCTGTCAGAGACTGCCATCAAAGAATTGCCTTCATCATCAATTCAATATTTCATTAATCTTGAAACGTTATATTTACAAACGTGTGAAAGCCTTACAAATCTGCCAACTAGCATTTATGAGTTGCAACATCTAGAGAGAATGTGGGTCTCTGAATGCTCAAAATTGGTGACATTTCCAGAAAGGGTGAAGTCGGAAGTTTCATGGAGTACAGAAAGTGGTGATGAAGGCAAAGCATTTCCCAAGCTATTAAAATTCTGGGCGGGACAATGTAATTTACCAGAAAGTGTCCTTGTGACTCTTGACTGTGCGTTCACATTAAACCAACTTGATCTATCAGGAAGCAATTTTTTGAGTCTTCCTGCATGCGTTACGACCTTTGTCAATTTGGAGAAGCTTTTCTTGCATGATTGCAGGAGGCTTGAAGAAATTGGAGAACTTCCACCAAAAATAAAGTGGGT
Source organism: Dryas drummondii (assembly GCA_003254865.1). NCBI lineage: Eukaryota > Viridiplantae > Streptophyta > Magnoliopsida > Rosales > Rosaceae > Dryas > Dryas drummondii. Next base: position 181,740 of record QANW01012345.1, read on the forward strand.
AGATGTGGGAGATTGCGTATCATTGGAGAGAGTTTCAAAATTGTCAAACATTTTGAAACGTAAAGAGTCACAAATGTTTGAGTTTATGGGGTTGACTAATTGCCGGAGACTGTGTGGCAATCTGGCTCACGTGGCAAAGATGAAAAATATGTTACGGAATCAGCTGGTCTCTCTCTTTCTCTCTTGTCAGCAATCTTCATTCTTTGTTATGTTTCCAGGAAGTGAAGTTACAAAGTGGTTCAGCTGGCGTATGGAATTCAAGGAAATTGATTGCTGTGAAATTACTTTTGAACCCCCTCCAAATTTTAAATTGGAGAATAAAGGATTGGCTTTATGTGCCGTTGTTGAAGAATGGAAAAATAATTTCCATTACAAACACGAATTTAACATCAAGGAATTTTGTATTGAAATTCACATCACTGAAACACTCATGCGCGATGGATATTATTCAAGAGAGGTTGAGTCAGCTCATGTGTGGCTGTACTATATTCCATTCCTTCAAATCATGTCAGACTTGGATATCTTCCAGCCTGATTTGCCTACGTGTCGAGTTAGTTTTGCGCGCATTAGCAAAGGTGTGAAAAGCTGCGGGGTCCACCTAGTAATGCCACCATGATGAAGACATCTCTCTGGAGGTATATATTGGTCGATGAAGACAGCAAATAAAAGGTAATGCCACCATGTATGTATTTGTATGTATGTATGCATGTCATGTTGATGTGTACAACTAGTAATGTTCTTTAGAGTTGATGTAAAATGGTGGTTGAGTTTGATTAAATGCATTCGATTAACTTTGCTTGGTTTTACATCTTATAGGTGCTAATGCATACTAAATTGGTGGTTTTACATCTTACAGCTTGCATTCGATGTAAAATGGTGGTTGAGCTGGGAGTATCTTGCTTTTCATGGGAGAAATTGTCTCAGTTGGTACTTTTTTAACACTGTTTTTCTCATATAAATTCGCTTTGTTGGTAAAGGATTGGTCAATTGTTTTGCAACTATGTAAAATCACCTTTTCTCAGGGGAATTTAGACTGTGAACTACCTCCAAAACAGAGGACTTTTTTTTGGTTGAGAACTCAGGTAACAAATGATGACAGCCAAGTGAGACAACCAAAACAGAGGACTTTCATTTGCACAATAATGTATACAAGTGGAACAACTGGAGAACCAAAAGGTGTAATTTTTACTAATGGAGCAATTATGTCAGAAGTATTGTCTATGGAGCATCTACTCTTTCTAACAGATAAAGTAGTAAGAAAAACGGAACACAGATTACTATTTCAAAGAGAAATGACTATTCTAGCTTCAGAGTTTCCAAATTAATGATTATGTTGCCACTCAAATATTTAGAAAAAAAGGGGCAGAATAGCTACTATCACTTGGCATGATTAGTTTGTGAGTGATTTGGTGATTCGTTTTTAGTATTTATAAACATTCAGCAGATTCTTCTCTACCTATGTGTGGCCTTGACACTAAGACTGGCACATGTAACTGTAATAAACTAACATAAATAGGAGAATTTTAGTAGTCATGCAATAGGAGAATTTTTCAGTGGTCCATGGGCCATAAGGCCCATAAAGGGTGACCCAATTAACTTGTAAATATTATGAGGCTCCTTAATAAGGAACTCTTGATCTGGTTTGCAGTTTTGGGTTTATGATTTGTGTAACATGCATCCACACAAATCATAGAATTGGAATTACCATGCATTAGGAGTAGGACTCACCTCTATTTGGCTCAAGAGATGAGTTTGTGTTTGTTGGTCTTTGTACTACATTTTAATCTGTGTGAGTTTCTTTCTGGTCTGCAGATTTGGGTATATGGGAACAGCTTTGAGTCGTTTCTTGTTGCTGTGGTGGTCCGGACAGAAAGGCATTGAAGAATTGGGCAGCGCAGGGCGTCATTCGACCAATGATTTCAAATCAACATGTCGAAACCCGAAGGCCGCAAGAAATTAATACATTTTGGATGAGCTCAACAGGAATGGTCAGAAACAGCAAGTATGTTGATAATAATCTCAATTCTCTGTTCTCTAATCTCATGCTATATATGTTAATGTTTACTCAATCTAACTTGGAAGACGTACATTCCCACAGCCTGGAGGTTTTGAGTTGTTAAATGCAGTGCACACTTGAAACCAAATCCCTTTGACATTCAAACTCAAGAGACCTCAATCACTTAAATATTACAAGGTATGCCTCCTGCTCTCTTTTTGATCTATATGTTGTCTTAACCCTCCCCACTGTAATTGTGTGACTTCAGTTTGCCACTCCCTGAATCCCCTGCCCCTTCTCTTTTCAATATGCCATGACACCTAAAAGGCTGTGACCTTGAATAATTATTTTTTAAGAGCAAGAATTTGTATAGCTAATGCATGTTCAATAATCAATACCATATATAAACAGGCCCCTCTCATCCTATAAATCCCATCTCTTAAATAATAAAAGTTGAACTTTGTCAAATTAATGTGAATTTTGAATTTTTCAATATATCATCTGCAGGACTTTATTGATAAACTGTACAGTGAAGCAAAGGGAACTAGGGTACAAGTACAACAAAGAGAGCAAGGGTATGAGAGCAGTGTCAGCAGCTGTAAGCTATTGGATAAACCTATTATTCTCTCGGATTTGTCAGAGAATAGTGGGCTATTGTACCACAAGCCCTTGGTAATCGGGTTTTTATTTGAATCAATTAAGTGTTCAAATTTTTATTTTTGTATCTATTAAGTTCTTAAACCAATTTTTGTCTGTATGTTTGGCGGAAATGCCATGTCAACATGGGTATAAATGCCACATCAACTTTTGCCTTTCTACTTGTACAATATTATACGACTGTATTGTGACGTGGATATTCTTTAAAAAGATCTGTGGAGATTTTACCTCTTGACGTGCCCAGAGATACTCAGGTTCACTATAGAATCTTGGAAGATTTGCTTAAACTAATTTAATTTCTTTTGAGAATGGATTTCTCATTAAACTTTAAGAACAATTACATCGTCATCAACAAGGGAAGAAAGCCAACTTGGTTTAATCCCAACCCATGACAAAGACTCATCAACAGAAAGAGCATAATGAATTAATTTAAAGTATTCTACATGCAATTAATTTGTTTTTTAAATAAACAATATTCGAGAACTCTACTTTTACCATTTGGGACTGGCCATGAGACACATTTTTATTCTTTGTTTTTTTTTTTTTTTTGAAATAAGGATAAATTTCTGATCCTTCATTGTTAACCCCCCCTTTTTTATCAATAGTCCGTGTCTTCTAGTTTTTTGATTGAAGTCTTTTGAATTTTTGACACGGTAGCATTATGTTGACATATCTTTTATTTTCAAAGAAAATGATATATGTGCAGCACCTAAAAATTTAAAATAACCCTGAGTTTTTAATTTTTTTAGCTAATTACTAATTAACCGGATTTGATGAGATTTAGTTGGGTTTATTTATACAGTTAAATCATGTTTATAAACTCATTTTGAATTGCAACGCGCTATTAGCACTCTAAAAATGTTGTCCAGCATTTCTCTTTTATTTTTTATTATTTTATTTTTATTTTATTAACTCATTTTTCCAGTTTACCCCTCAATTTAATTTTTTTTTTTTAAATTACTTTCTTTTAAAGATTTAATTATTTTTACCTTCTAGAACTTAATTTGTTTCATTCTAAATTAATCAAACGTGTTGCTTCTAATTAAAACCTCTAAAATAGTATATGTCTATATATATATATATATATACTGGAGCGCTTTAATACTAACTAATTATCAACTTAATAAGAAATGAATTACCTTTTTAAGCCAGTCAAATAGTATAATCTCATAATCTGAATAATTCATTTTTTAGGCTTCACTTTTTTTTTTTTTTTTTGATAAAAGACAAATTTATTAAAAGAGCTAAGAGGATACATAATCAACTTGGAGATGGGGCTCAAGCCATGGAGGTGCCGTACCATTCCAAGTCCAAGAACAACCATTAGACAAAGCATAACGAGAAATATGATGTGCAACCGTATTACATAAATGAGACACATACCTACAGGAAAAATTGTCAAAATGAGAAATTAAACTCTTAGCCTCTTCCAAAAAGTGTCCGTCTTGAGTCAAATCCTCATCCGATAATGTAAACGACGCACAATTGCCAAAGCATCGGACTCAAGCACAATGGATAAGAACCCAGCATCCAAACATGTTTGCAACCCACAAAGAACTGCCAAAATTTTCTTATGTTGTGGAGTGGAAGATTTTTTTACAAAAAATCAAATAAATAAAAAGTCCTTTAACTATTTAATTATAATCACAATCATTTCACAATTATATAATTAAATAATTTTTTATTTGAAATTTAAAATTTTTGTGTTAATTAAATCTGGCTTAATGGACTTTTCACAAAAAATTATTCAATTTTCAAATTGTATATCCTTTGGGTTGGCTGGCAACATTGTCTCTGTGTGCTTTTTGTCTCACAAAAACTAAACATAAACCTATCAAAGTGTAGCTAGAAATGTGATCCTTTGGCACGAATTTTGAGGTAAATTGACAAGCTGAGGCGTGGAATGGCGTCATCGTTTTGCAATCATCCTAATTGATTAATGACGATGGGTTTTGCAGATAAAAATGTTGAGTAAAGAAGTTGATGGGCGGCTGGGAAGGCCACAATTGGACAACAAGGCCTTCCTCTGTAACGCTGGATCGGTGGCAGTAGAAACTGCAAGGAAATTAAGTTGACGAGAGTGGGGTAGCTCTGTGTCTATACATATCTAGATTAGCAATAAAATGTTATAGATGTGATTTCCACCTATTGCTAAAAGACACTTCTATATATATATTTTTTATTTGTACACCTTCATGGGTAACTATATTCTGAAATGAACGGTAAAAAACAAATCAGTCGATTAGTGTACCAATCATTTTAGAACAATAAAAGGCTCATCAATTAATCATAGAATAAAGTAAAATATATATTTTGAAAGGCCGTACAAGTTAGATTTGAAGATACAAACAAAAAATAGGTTAATTATATAAAAAATTAAGATTAAATATCAAATATTAATAGTTTTCAGCAAAGCAACAATACACTAATTTTTTTTAGTTTAGGTATTAACCTAGAGCAAGTCATTTTAGATTATATCACAAATTTGTTTGCTATACAGTTGTGACTGTTTCAAATTGATAAAAATTCAAAATTTATAAAAGTTTAATATTTTTTATTTAGGTTTGAGGGATGAAGTCCTATAACACAGAGACAAACATTAAAGTTTAAGCCTTACAAATATTGAAAAAACAATAAATAAACAAAAAAGTTATGACCGTTAGCTCGATATAACCATATTTTTAAAAGTTGATACTTAAACTAAAATTTAGTATTTAAAGTGAAATGACATAAACATTTTGGTAATTAAAATGAAAAAACATTATAATTTGATACATAAAGTGAATGAACTTTAATTTAATTATAACCATGATCCTAATTTTTTCAAGATTCTTACTTTGGTTATCCGATTCATTTTTTTTTTATTTTAGGGTTCTTCAACTGTCTCCATGTCTTACTTTGATTCTTTCGGTAAAATAATAAAAAATAATAAATAAAAAAATTTAAGAACTATGACTATAATTAAACCTTAAAAATATTAAGAAATGAGAAAAAGTGCAAGTGGAAAATTAGACGGGAGGGGAGGGCGAAAAATGTTCTCTCAATATTTTTCTTCTCTTTTATAGTTACTATATATAGAACCATTTTGTTGCAAAAGAATCCATCCTTGATCAATTGCTAGAAATAGTGGAAACAATCCAATTAGATTATGATGATGATGATGGGGAAAATGTGGGCTCAATTAGGCTCACTGATTGCCGCTGTGATGTTTGCGTTTTATCCTATGCTTCAACGATATTTTCCGAATCTATTTCGGGGACATGCTGAAAGATACACCCAAACACTGGTTAGGTTTGTGTACCCTTACATCCAAATTACCTTCGATGAGTACACCAATGAGTTTCGCAGGCGCAGTCAGCTCTATTCTGACATCCAAAGCTACCTCAGCTCCGAGTCTTGTACGCGACCAAAACGACTCAAAGCTCATGATGTCAAGGGAAGCAAGTCTCTAGTCCTTGGCTTGGACGACAATGAGGAAGTGACTGATGAGTTTCAAGGCATTCAAGTTTGGTGGGCTTCTCTCAAAAATGCGCCTAAAAATACCTCTCTGTCTTTCTATCCCGACTACAACGACAAGAAACACTTCAAGCTGACCTTCCACAAACGCCATTGGGACCTTGTCATGGGGTCTTATCTTGACCATGTGAGAAGAGAGGGGAAGGCGATAGCAGTGACGAATAGACAACGAAAGCTTTTCATCAACAACACCGGCAAAGGGACGACGTGGAGCCACGTGGTGTTCGAGCACCCAGCAACATTTGAAACCATAGCCATGGACCCGAAAAAGAAAGAGGAAATAATCAACGACCTCTTTAAGTTCAGCAAGGGAAAAGAGTACTATGCCAAAATTGGCAAGGCTTGGAAGCGCGGGTATCTTCTTTATGGGCCACCAGGCACTGGCAAGTCAAGCATGATTGCTGCCATGTCTAACCTCATGAACTACGATGTCTATGATCTTGAATTGACCGCGGTCAAGGATAACACAGAGCTGAGGAAGCTCTTGATTGACATAACTGGCAAGTCTATTATTGTGATCGAGGACATTGATTGCTCGCTTGATCTTACGGGCCAAAGAAAGAAGAAGAAGAAGAAGAAGAAGAAAGACAAGGATGAGGAAGATGGTGAAGAAAAGGACCCGATTCGTCAAATGAATGAAGGAGGACAAGAAAGCAGCAATACAAGCAATGTAACTCTGTCTGGCTTGTTGAACTTCATTGATGGTATTTGGTCTGCTTGTGGAGGGGAACGATTGGTCGTGTTTACGACCAATTATGTGGACAAACTTGATCCTGCTCTCATAAGAAGGGGAAGGATGGACAAGCGTATTGAATTGTCCTACTGTTGTTATGAGGCATTCAAAGTGCTTGCCAAGAACTATTTGGATTTGGAGTCCCATGAATTGTTTGAAACAATTGAACGTTTGTTGGGAGAGACCGATATGACTCCTGCTGATGTTGCAGAGAATTTGCTGCTTAAGTCTGTTATGGAAGATGCAGACTCTTGTTTGAAGAACTTGATTGAAGCTCTTGAGGCTGCCAAGGAGGAGACAAGAATGAAAGCAGAGGAAGAAGCAGCACTGAAGGCAGAGAAAGATCAGTCAGCTAAGGAAGATGTGAAATGAATGGAACATCAGTTCAAACAAATGAAAGAAAAGTGAGTTATCCCTTGAAGGTGTAGAAAGAGTGTGAAATGATCTGTATAATTAAAACATTTTCTTACGTTGTGTTTGTGTAATTGGAATTATTTAATATAAGTTTTCCATCAATTACTATAACATCTTGGCTTCAATTTTAAGTTTCTCGGAGTTTTAATTAGATTCAAACTGACACTTTTTTTTTGGTCAATTCCAACTGACACTTTCTTCCACCTTTTTTCATGCCTTCAATTGGCATCTGTACTCGTGAATTTTAAGAGTTGTGTTATTCCCACCCCCTTTCCTATTTCCCCACCCACTAACTAATTCAATTAAATAAAAGTTGAACCTTGTCATGTTAATGTGATTTTATATTTGTCACAATATCATATGCAGGACCGTACTGATAAACTGTAAAGGGAAGGAAAGGGAGCAAGAGCATAAGTAAAACAATAGTGTGGAAACCTGTCAGCTACAATTTGGCTAAACCTACCCACAGCAAATTCCCATCACAATCACACGAAAATGCTATATTCAGGGACGGATTCACGAATTAAAATTGTTGGGGGGGGGGGGGGGTAAAAAAACTTTGATGGTATGAGGAAATTTTATTAATAAATATAAAAGATAAACCTAACCAAGTGAGGACATAGTCCTAAGTGCATTATAGGCTCTTCGAATATTATCATGTTCATTAATAGGGTACTTTTATATTGCTTGACGTAATCTTAGATCACGTTCAAGAGCATACACTAGACTTTTTGAGTCTCAACTCCTTCACTTGCGACTCAGAATTACAAATTAGTGCAAATGAAGAAGAGTCGTTTGTTTTCTTAAAATAAGAAAGAATATTTTTTCTTCTCTTCGAAATTTGTGGATGATCCGACATTATGAATTAAAACATATTGGTAACATATTATAAACATGATATTTTACAAAACAAAATCACACAACAGCAACCTATTTTTCTAGCAATATGCAACTAGAATTTAATATTGAAATTTAGAGTTTACTTGGCCGGTTTCCAAACTTACAATTTCAATAATTGAGATTGAGCTTAAAAGCAATCTCATATTCTCACATCAACAAATTACACGAGTTTTTTTTTTAGTTTTTGAACAATTTAGATAATCAAATATTAATTCTCATTTAATTTTACAAATATTTTAGAGTAAATTAGAAATATCACAACTATTGCATAAAAATTGAATTCCTCAATTTTCAAATCTCTAAATGGCTAAGAGAATAAAATATAAGAGAGACCAGTGAAGAAGGATGGAGAGGCAGAGACAGATTTAGCAATTTTTTTTTTTTTTTCAATGGGTGGGCTGGGCAAAAAATGTAGGTGTATTATTTTCTATTTTTTAAAATATGGGGTGGGCTAGGTAGCCCACAGTGTAGATCCGTCACTGGAGCCTATATTCATTGGAAAAATATCTTTTCGTCAAATAGTTTGGCAAACATACAATCTTAATGTTATTATACATGTCATCACACTATCTCATGCCAAAAGAATATGACTCATCATTGTAACTTCAATTGATACGTTTTGCAACATAACATATATATGTGATCATCATACGGCAAGAAATTTCTCGCTCACCTAACCATCCGCTCACCACAAGGCGAGAAATTCAATGATCGAGACCGTCTATTTTTTAAGTCCGTCTTTAAGGGTCGTCCATGTAAAATATAAGCCAAATCAATAATTGTTTGACCATCCAAACTTTGCAAACAAATACAATTAGTCATATAATTAAGAGTGAAATGATGTTGATAGTAATACGTACACTGGTTAAACAGTTTTCAATTTAGCTGATTTTTTGCAAGATTAATCTTTGAATGATGCCCTAAAATATAGATAGTTCCGATCATTAAAATTCGTTGTTGGGTGGTTAGGTGAGCGGAGAATTCCCTATTTATGGTGAGCGGAGAATTCTCCTTTTTATGGTGAGCGAGTGATCATTACTCTATATGTGATAATTTCTCTCTAAACCATAGAAGTTAAAGATGATCAAGAATTAACTTTTCCCTTATGCATGTTTCGTTTTTCTTCCAAAAAAAGAATTTCTTTTACATATTTTATGGGAATCTTTTTTAGCCAGTCTCTCATTCTTCTCATTTCAGATTAAAATATTGTCTTTTAATTTTATTATTCAAGTTTGATTTTTTAAACAAATTGCCACTTTGACTTTTTTATTTCAAATTTAAATCTTAAATAATATAGTAACTACATAAGTTTTAGGATTATGCAGAGCATTAGAAACACAGAAAAGTAGAGGTGTGCAAAAATACTGAAAAATTGAGTTTTGAACTGAACCAAATCGACCAGATCGGTTTGTCTGGTCTTTTTATTTTTATTTTTTTTCGGATATCAAACCAAACCAATTCAAACTTTGTGGTTTGATTTTGGTTTTCAATATGAAAATTTTCAGTTTTAATCAAAACAAACCACCACTGATAATATATATTAATTTTTATATATGAATTGTTTTATATATGATTTTAATACCTATTATTAATTATAGAGTAAACCAAATTTCCTATTATAGTTTATATATGTTTGTAATTTCGTTTACTCTCTGCTGCTGGCTGATATATGTTGGGGTTGTTCTATTTTGTTTTCTCCCTGCTGCTAGCTGATGTATTTTTAGGGTTTAATTTAGTCTTTCATTCTTGTGGTATTGTATTTTAATAGGACTAGAGAAAGGTAAAAACTTGTCATTTGTTCATTCTGTTGACTGTTTATTCTATTTTTTATGTTGTGTAACTGGTTATAACTTGTCACTTATTTGTTTGTATTGTAATTTATTAGAATTTGTGTAACTTGTGTTTGGATTTCTGAAAAGTGCTTAGATTGTTAAAATTGGCTTTTATATAGCCATATGAAATGTGCAAAATGAGCCTTTAGCTAGCTAAATTAAGTTTGCAAAATAAGTCATTATCTAAAAAACTTACAAAGTTTGGCTTAATATTTTGGCCAAATTATTATCTTCGAATAACCAAATCATCCGAAATAATATTCATGATTAACCAAATCAGTTAAATTGGGCTAGATTTAATTTGATTTTGATTCTTGGATCGGCCATTTCAAAAATATTAGTTTGATTCATGTGTGATTTGGTTTTTCAAAACATACACATCCGGGAAAGCATACGACTTATTTGACAATTGCATCTAAAAACTAGTAAAAGGATGACATACACACTCATTACGCAACAGCTAACAAACAGTCTATCACAACCACAAATCCACCTCTCGTCTTTTCCAGGGATGGCAAAATTCCCCGCCCCCGAAAATCCCCGTGGGGACCCGCCCCGATTAAGCGGGTATGGTAATACCATCCCCATCCCCGCCCCGCCCCGTATACCCGTTTAATAAAAATATTATATTACATAATTATATTTTAATTTATTTTCTTAATTTTTGTTGCATATCTTTAAAATTTAATAGTGTTCTCTTTATGATTTAGTGTTATTGTAATATAATATGATGAATTTTAATGTATTTCATCTATTATATTATATATTTATATTAATTTGAAATGGTAGTAATAAAAAAATTATTTTTTTGAAAATAATAGGGGCCCGAATACCCCCGATGGGGACCCGATTACCCGGCGGGGCGGGTATGGTATTGGCAAACCCACCCCGAACCCGCTCCGTTGCCATCCCTATCAATTACGACTAAAGTGATTGGTAATTAAATTCCTCTTTTGTATTGTCAGTCATTTTTAATTTTTTATCATGCCAAAAAAGAAGAGAAAGAAAAACGTGTACTGGCTTTGTCCTTTGACTCCTTTCCTTGATTTATTATTATTATTCCCTTGACTAGTTAACTTCACATTCACGAAGGTAGCAGGAAACTGCTCCGAAATTATGATGCCAAGCAAGAGTCCTAATATCTATAAAAGGAGTCTTACACATAATTAGTACTACCACTCCCAACTCTTTCTTTCAGCCTGCTGTTTAGTTAAACATCATGGAGATCACTCAATTCAAAGCCCCAACCTCTTCTCTCATTTATTCTTGGACATACCATGTCTTTCTGAGTTTTAGAGGTGAAGATACTCGCAAAAATTTCACAGACCATTTGTACAACAATTTGGTTCAAAAGGGAGTTAAAACCTTCATAGATGATTCTGAGCTCAAAAGAGGAGAAGAAATATCACAGGCACTTCTCAAAGCGATTGAAGAGTCCAAGATTTCTATCATCGTATTCTCTGAAAACTATGCAACCTCAAAGTGGTGCTTGGATGAACTCGTTCACATCCTTCACTGTAAAGAATCAAAGCAACAAATTGTTTATCCAGTTTTTTACAAAGTGGATCCCTCCGATGTACGACACCAAAAAGGTAGTTTTGGTGAGGCAATTGCTAACCATGAATGCAAATTCAAGGATAACATGGAAAAGGTAATGAGATGGAGGACAGCTCTTACAAAAGCTGCAAATTTGTCAGGGTGGACTTTGTTAGACGGGTATTATTTTTAACCTATATATACTGGCTTACTAGCATTATTTTATAATATCCGAGCGCTATCATCTTTTTACCTATTTTTACATTTCATTTTAATTAATTACTACTAAACTTTTATCACATTTTCTTTAGGTGCCAACTTTTACATTTACTCATATTTGCAATTCAATTGTAAATGCATGACCGTCAACCCTTTTAGCCGAGTTATAGAGAAAGGAGTTAAATTTCGTTTTTTGGGAGTATTAAAATTTTAACACGGTACCATATTAATTTCGTTTAAATATGAAAATATTGAGCTGAAACTTCGAAAATTTCTCGAAATTCTTGAAATTTCGGCAAAATTTTCGAGCTAGGGAGGCGGAGCCAGAGGGAGAGAGGGGAGGAAGAGGTCAACCGTCGCCGGAGGAGAGCGGCGGATCGAACAAAGTGGTGATTGGGGAGGGAGGAGAGATAAGAGAGAGAAGAGATTGGGGAGGGAGATCAGGGAAGGAAAGGAAGAGAAGGAAGAAGAGATCTGCGATGGAGAGGGAGGAGAGAGAATAGATCTGGGACTGCCATAGTGCAACTGAGAGAGAGATATAAAAGGTGGCTGGAAGATTGGGAAGGAAGAAGGAAGGAAAGAAAGTCACAGGGAAAAGGAAGGAATGAAAAAAAAATCAACTTTACTCCAAAATCAACAAAATAATTATCAATAAATTATTATTTACTCTAAAATAAATTATAAACCAACTTTTTAAGATCTCACAATCTATTTGGATTGTGTTTGTTTATTGGGTTAAGGAGTTTAAAAAATAACAATACATGTCATTTTATTATTTGTCCACATGTTTTAAAGATAATTAGATTCAAAATGATTAAATATCTCTTAAAAAGAAGTTATTTTTATATAATTGTTAATTAGTGAACCATTTTTATTTGACAGTATTTTCCTCCAACACGCATTATATTCATCTTATTGAATATTTATTTAATTCATGATTTAATATTGTAATATAAATAAATTTGAGGTGTTATTTATATAATTATTAATTAGTGATCTATTTTTTAACAGTATTTACCTCCGGCGCGCATTATATTCACCTTATATCACATGAAACCTATTATATAATTTGGTTTTTTCAATTTTTTTTATCAATATAGTAGATAATATATCAAATAAACATATAGTCAAGTTTCATTCAAAATTTTCGTATTTTGTCTAATTTTGTCGAAATTGAAATTTCTATCGAAACCGAAATTTTACTCTTTGGTTAGTCACTATTTATTTCATTTTTTTTTTATTTTTTCAATGTTGAATTATAATTCAAGGATTAGGCTTTGTTGTCTAATCTTTAGGCTTTAGGAATGCAGTGCTTAAGCCAAAATGTAAAGTCTTAAACCCTTATAAACCTTGAATTTTAATAAACCATGTAGTCACAATTATGACTACACATCAATTAGGATAAATGAATATTATGTTGCATTAGGAAAAATGTTGTATATGTCATATAGAGGGAGCTTCAAATGAAGTATTCCTCATTTTAGCCATAATAAGGTATGGTTTGTGGAACTTATTCTATATTGCAATTTGATGATCAAAGCTGTTTATTTTTCAAGTATCTATTTAAGGATCTTCTTTATAAAAAATTAGAAAAATCCGAAACTGTGTAATAATTTGATTATATGGTCATCATTTCAAATCTTTACCGAAACAACTATATTCGTCTATTTATTCAATTACAATTAGATGACATAATAATTTTTAATTTATCTAATTCTTTGTATGAGCGACCTTTAAATGGAGACTTAAAAAATAGACGATTTTAATCATCAAACAACAATAACAAGTGGGTCCCATAAACCATACTCATTATCACTAAAATGAGGTCTACGTCAATTGAAGGGACCTCTTGTCATATATATGCATATATTAACTTTTTCCTACATGATTAATTTTATATATATCTATCAAGGTCTTGTGTGATACATCTCGGCAAGTGCTTTCCTAAATACAAATTTTATATGTTTAAAATATGAACGTATTAAATGCAAGTTGTTTATACTTTATGCCATGTTTGACCAAGCTGTTTTGAGTAGTCAATCTAGGATTTAGGATATCCCACATTGTATGCATTTTCTTTTTAAAAAATCAACATACTACTTAATAAAAAGGGTTTTTTTTTTTTTTTTTTTTCCCACTTTTGGTACTTGAACTTTGAGAATTGTCCCAATTAGGTACCTAAATTATTATTTGTCCTAATTTTATACATAAACTTTTATTTTGTCCCAAATTGGTATATAATGTGACTTTTGTGAAAAATACTAACAAAATTTTGTCATATATGTTGCACATGTCTTATACCCAGGGTCAATTTGGTTTATTCACGATCCTAGGTTGACTAAAATGCCCCTAATTTTGATGCCTTATATGATAAAAATCATATTATAGTCCTATATATATATGTGAAAGTATGATATAGCAATATGGCATTTCACTAAAGTTTTGTATGTTTGTAATTTGACAGACACGAGTTTAAATTCATTCGTAATATCGTTGAAGAGATTTCAGTACAAGTATTAAACCATACTTATTTGAATGTGGCAAAGCACCCAGTTGGAATAGAGTCTCGTGTGCGGGTTATGGATGAACTTTTAGATGTTGAGAGAAATGATGTTCGCATGGTCGGAATATGGGGAACTGGTGGAATTGGTAAAACCACAATTGCTAAAGCAGCTTATACTTCAATTGCCCATAAGTTTGAAGGTAGCTGTTTTTTGGCAAATGTTAGAGAAAGATCAATGACATATGAAGGCCTAGTCGAACTACAAAATTTTCTTCTGTCTGAGATTCTAGGGGGAAAAGAATTAAAGATGACCAATATTGATAGAGGAATCAATGTGATTAAAGAAAGGTTGAGTAATAAAAAGGTTCTCTTAGTTATTGATGATGTGAATCAATTGGACCAATTAAACAAATTAGTTGGAGGGTGTGATTGGTTTGGTCTGGGTAGCCGAATAATCATAACAACAAGAGATAAGCATTTGTTAACTGCTCATCAAGTTAATCGAATATACAAGGTCGATGAATTAGATCTTGATGAAGCTTTTGAGCTCTTCAGTAGAAATGCATTGACTACAAATAGACATACGGATGATCATTACGTGGAACTTGCAAATACTGTAGTCGACTATGCTCAAGGCCTTCCATTAGCTTTAGTTGTTTTTGGTTCACTTCTTTGTGGTAGAAGTATAGACCAATGGCAAGATGTGTTAGAGAGTTATAGAAAAGTTCCTAACAAAGAGATTCAAGAAATTCTTAAAATAAGTTATAATGATTTGGATGATCTAGTGAAGGAAGTTTTTCTTGACATTGCATGTTTATTTAAAGGTAAAGATAAGAATGATGTGATACAAATACTAGAAGGTTGTGGCCTCCATCCTAAGTATGGTATTGAAGTACTCGTGTAAAAAGGCACTCATAAATATTACAGAAGAAGACAATATTTGGATGCATGACTTGGTAGAAGAAATGGGTAAAGAAATAGTTCGTCAAGAATCGCTAACTGAGCCGGGAGAACGTAGCAGATTATGGTCTCATGAGGATGTTGACCATGTCCTAACGGAAAACACGGTAAGTAATATATATATATAATAATTTTCTCTAAGACAGACGTGTGCGCATTTTTTTTTTTTTTTATGGATATCTACCATTGAGCACTCGGCAATATTTTTTTTTATAACAGCGAGTGCTGCAAGAAGCTCTTGCCGCTACTTTCTTCGCCTGTTTTTTAAGATATAGAGTACGAGTTCATCTCATACCCTTTTAGAATGTAGAATGAGATTTGTGGAGGCTGTATATTAAGTTTTCAGTTTGAGATCCTAAAATCCTAAATTTAAAACCTAACATAAAGTCAATAAACTAGTGTCGAGAGCTCATGGAAGAAGCAAAAATATACTGCCGAGCACTCAGTGGCTAGCATCCATTAAAAAAAATTTGCGGACGTCCGCCTAAGAGATTTACTATATTTATATTGGTTGTGTTTTTCAAGTTCTACAAGCAACAGTTTATGTAGATTATAATTTGAAACACATGTATTTTTATTTGGTAAAGAACTTACCTTTGCTAATCGGATTGCTTTTCATACCAGGGAACAAATAAAATTAAAGGCATCAAATTAAAGTTGCAAGAATGCCTTGAATCATATGAGATATGCTTGAATGCTGAAAGCTTCTCCAAGATGAAAAATCTTCGAATTTTTATAAATCGTGATGCATGCTTATCTGGAGACGTTAATTATCTCCCTAATGAGTTGAGATTTCTTGATTGGTCAGACTACCCATTACAATCTTTGCCATCCAATTTCAATCCAAAAAAACTTGTTGGACTCAATATGCCTGACAGCCGCATGTTACGATCACTTGGTGAGGGATTGAAGGTATACTAAATTATTTCAATCAATTGTTATTTTCAAGAGTTTAATTTTTAAATTATATTGTATTTGGCTGTGCTTAACATGCTGTAAGTTTCTTTAGAGCTTATCATTTGATCCTTTTTCTCTCCCATTTTGTTTTGTCTCACAGCGTTTGAAAAATCTGAAATCTATAAATTTGAATGGGTGCAAATTCCTAACAGAAGCCCCCAACTTGTCTGGAATGCCCAACTTAGAGGAGTTGAATCTCGACAATTGTACCAGTTTAGTTGAGCTACAACCTTGTTTTGGATTCCATGATAAGCTTGTTCACTTGAGTCTTGAGGGATGCCATAAGCTTACTATGTTTCCAAGAATTGACAACTTGAAATCTCTGCAAAGCATGAATCTTAAAGGTTGCAGAAGTCTTGAGAATTTCCCTGAAATTGTGGGAAAGATGGAATCCTTAACATTCCTGTCTCTAGCAGAGACTGCCATCAAAAAATTGCCTTCATCATCGATTCAATATTTCATTAATCTTGAAACGTTACGTTTAACAAGATGTGAAAAGCTTACAAATCTGCCAAGTAGCATTTATGAGTTGCAACATCTTAAGATATTTTCTGCCTGTGACTGCTCAAAACTTGTGACGTTTCCAAAAAAGGTGAAGTCTGAAATTTCATGGAGTGCAGAATCACTTGCTTTAACAGAAAGTGGCGATGAGGCGAATTTATCAGACACAGAAGGTGGTGATGAACGCAAGTCATTTCCCAAGCTATTAATATTCTGTGTGGGAAGAAGCAATTTATTAGAAATTGGTTTCCTTGGGACTCTTGATTGTGTGTTCACATTACAACTACTTGATCTATCCGGTCACGATTTTGTGAGTCTTCCTGCATGCATTACGGCTTTTGTCAATTTGCAGAAGAAGCTTTACTTGCATGGTTGCAGGAGGCTTGAAGAAATTGGAGAGCTTCCACCAAAAATAAAGTCGGTATATGTGATAGATTGCATATCATTGGAGAGATTTTCAAACTTGTCAAACATTTTGAAACGTAAGGAGTCCCAAATGTTTCAGCTTCTCTGCTTGGTTAATTGCCGGAGATTGGTGGCAAGGATGGAAAATATGTTACTGAATCAGGCCGCTCTCTTTCTCTCTTCTCAAAAATCTTCATTCAGTGCTGCATTTCCAGGAAGCGAAGTTCCAAAGTGGTTTCGCTGGCGTAAAGATTTGAAGGAGGTTGATTACTATGAATTTTCATTTGAAATGGGAGGACAAAGGATTGGCTTTCTGTGTTTTTACTGATGAAGAACGGTACAATCGTTTCAAGTTCAAATTTGGAATCAATAAATCTTGTATTGAAATTCACGTCACTGAAATAAGCCCTAGCCCTTCTGCAAAGCTTCATTATTCACCAAAGATGGAGTCAGCTCATGTGTTGCTGGGCTATTTACCATTCTTTGAATTAATGTCAAAGTTGAAAATCCTCCAGCCTTATTTACTCAAGTGTCGACTTAGTTTGGCGCCTGAAAGAAGTTGTGTGAAAAGCTACGGGGTCCACTTGGTAATGCCAGCAGATATCGATGGAGGTATTGGTCCATCGTGAAGACACCATATAGAAGGTACTGTCTGGTTTGTTATTGATTGGCTCTAGCTTGTGGTTTTCTCCTTGGTGTTGCTGTGTTAGTTCACCTTCTTGTTTTTTGGGGGTTGAATATTACTATGTGGACCATCTAAGCTCATCATCTTCAGTTAAAAAAAAAAAAAAAAACTCACCCAAGTCCTTAGGTTAGCCCAAGTAGAGTAAAGGTTAAGATTAGACTAGTATTCATTCCAATGTAATAAAAAAAATAAAAAAACTCACCATCTTTTGTATCTTCTCTCTAAAATAGTTGGTGGTTAAGTTGAGAGCCCACATAGTTCTATTGTTGCGGCTTGGTGAGTTGCCTTATGTTGTCCAACTGTTTTATTTGTTCAGTCTGTTGGGTCATGTTGGGCTCTTGTTTTCTGGTCTTTTGTTCAAGTTTTGTTAGCCTGATGCTTAATTTGGGCTGAGCTTCTGCTTATGTGTTTCTCCTTTAATGTGATTAAGTATATTTTTCATAATGTATTCTAATGTGAAAAATGAATTTCTTACAATGACATGAGTTTTATCATACAACTGAATAAAGCAAGGGTCCTTCAAGAATACCTGAGCAAATAAAATCAAGGGTTACCTCTATATCAAAGAAAAATCATGTGTCTTCATGTCTCTTGCACAAGGTTTCTGCTCACATTTTGCAGAAGAGAAATGCTATCCAGCTTCCTGAATTTATCTTCTCTTTATTTATTCTTGTTCCGTAGTGTAAATTCATGATTAGAACTGTTTATTTTTTAGATTGTTCTATGAAGATAAAAAATCAACCAAATCGGACATCATTAGGTTATGTAAATGTGATCAAACAAACATACGGTTTTGGTAACAACTTAATTCACCGTTTGTTTATTTGATACCAATTACATGACCAAATTATTTCCGATTTAGTTGATTTTTTGAGAGATGATCTTCAAATCATATTTTAAAAAATGAACAATTTCGATCATAAAAATACACTGCAAAACGAGAATAATAAAAAAGAATGTGTATAGCATTCCCCTTTGCAGAAAACCTTGTGCTCTTCAGTTGGGTTCTTGTTTTCTGTAATTTCTTAGCCTGATGCTTAAATTGGGCTGGGCTTGTGCTAGCTTATCTGCGTTCTCTTTTGATGTATACAGTTCCTTTTGTTTCATCTGTATTACCCTAACATGTATATACGTAATTACGTAGTAATGTTAAAAATGAATTTCTTACCTCTTATGTAATTCCTTGGTGTTGCTGTATTATATTGTGGATAGGATTGGCCATTTGACCCATGGGTGTGGGTACCCACAACACCTATTCCGTTAGGGGATGGGTTTGGGACATTATTATTGGGTTTGGGCTGGGTATGGGAATTTTTATAAAACCCATATAGAAATAAAGTGGGTTTGGGTAATACCCATGGGTATCCAAATGTACAAAACAAAAGATCTTAACAAGCCACAGAGGGCTGCTTCCAACGGAGATCACAAAGTAAGATAGGTGTTGAGAGCGCCACCAGTAAAACATTTGAGAGCTCTCTCTCTCTCTCTCTCTCTCTCTCTCTCTCTCTCTCTCTCTCTCTCTCTCTCTCTCGCTCGCTTCTCTCTCGCTCGCTCGCTTGCTTGCTCAACGTTGGTATTCATGTTCTACTGGTGGCAGTGGCACATTCACATTGGATGGGTATATATGTGTCTCTGTGGTTTGCAGCGTTTTGGGTGCTTGGTGATTGCTTTTGGGGTAATTTTTAATTCTGTGAATCATTTTNGTGGAGCTGTTTCATTTATTTAGTCTCTTAGTTCCTGTTGGGTTCTTGTTTTGTCTTTTTATGCTTACGTATGTTTTCTCTTTTGGTGTAATAAAGTTTCTTTTGTTTCTCCTCTATTTTCCTAATGTATCCTATTGTAAAAAATTTGGAGATTCGCAGTTTTTGCAGGTCCTTCTCTAATGTTGGTTGGAGCTGGATCCATAGGGAAACAAAACAAGGCAGCTGACTATGTTGCTTCGATTGCTCAAAGGAGGCTGAGCCTGGACAACTGGGTCGAAACTCGAAGGACCCCCCATCCTCCTCAGATGCTCTTGTTTAGCTGCATATTGAATTAGATTAATGTATACTGTATGTGCGATCTACACGTTAATCACTTTTTGCAATTGGCCATTGCCCCATCAGTGTTCCAATCAAATGATTTTTATCACACAAGGCAATAAAACGAAGGCCCTTCAAGAATCCTTGAGCAAATAAATTCTCTTATTTCTATATCAAAGAAAATCAAGTCTCTTGCACAAGGTTTCTGCTCACATTTTTACATATACAAACAGTAAGACATGTATGGTAGCACACCATATTAATATTGTAGGGTCCAAATAAATTACTGATAGAAGAAAGAAAAATACAATCAAATGTGCAAACCTCAAACATGATGGTAAGAATGGAACTATAGGATGTAAAGTACCAAAGCCCAAACAGGGTAGACGAACAGAATTATTATGCCAACCGTGTTTGATATGCCGTTGGCTTTTGTGAAAGCTGCTCTGAAGCCACCGGCTGCCCGGATGTGTTCTTGCAGCAAATAACCTGCAATAATAAGACATATTGCAACGCCAATCACGCCCCCCCTCACAGTGTTTGCTAATAAACTTGGAGCCACCACCAAAAGAAGAATCAACGCGCCCGGCAATTCCAGCCAATCTGAAGTTACCGTCATAACCAGTGATCACAAACAGTAAACAGAATTGGATTAGCATCATGTTATTTTGTTGTATAACACTATAACTAATAGAACATTCTTATTCTATATAGTATCGAGCATGACATGATATGAATTAACTGGCCAAGTTTGCACAAACTGCTTCTGCACTTTATCGAACGTTGGACAACCATTGGATTCCAAAAGCTTAAACTATTAGGGAATGGGTTAACAATGCATATCAAGCTAGCTAACACATTTTACCTGGGAAACGTCGAGGGAAGAAAAGCCGTAAGACAACAGCAACGAAAGCAATCCATTTTCCGATCTCTCCCCTGCATGGTTAAAGATTTAGTAACTTTAAATCTTACCGTTAAAAACACAGATAATATATAGGAAATATAAGTGCTACCCACAATATAGACAATCACCTGAAGATGTTGAATATTAGCGAGGGTAGACTGAAGAAGATGTATGGGATTAGTAGCCCTGTAAGAATGTTTGTTTTCCAGTTTGTACGATCCAAGATCAACAAATAGCTACAGTAAGCACAGAAAGAAATAGATTAGGCTATGTATAGTTTCTCAGATTAGTACAAGTGAAAATTCTAATGTCAGAAGTGTATAAAAAGCAATAAGGGTTAGTATCAACTTGACAGCACCACACAATTCTGAAATGAACTAGCCAACTATAATCAAGAAAATACAGAGAAACATGGGAAAATGTTATTTTCTTAATTCTTGCTGCATTGAAGAAAAGTTGAAGTAAATTCATTGGTTTACTCTGCTCCATCTTCTTTTAGTGACTACAAGCAATCACATATTGTATTAAATAACTTTTGGCAATAGCATATGAAGGTGTTTTAGTACATGAACTTAATAGTGAGTAATTTAATATTGAGGCAAAAAAAATCTGAGGAGAAGCACTTTTACCAGTTTTATGGTAAGAGCAGCCATTAGATATATACACTAGTTTGTGATGTATCAAATGGTATAAGAAAAGAGGAAAACTGAAAACAAATCCTATCTATGCCAATGAATGTCCACTCACTCAGAAGTCTATATATTCACATTCATATACTACTACAATAAAAATAAAGCAGTCAAAAAGGTAGGATTAATATTAAAGAAACCAATTCCAACACAAAACAACAACTAAAAATGAAAAAAATTCCAAATTAGCTTTTCACAAATTGATCTCAGTTTACAGAGTTGATAATAAATCAAAACCCAAAGTACAATCTAAGATCTACTGTATCATAAACCAAAGAAAGGTAGGACCCACTCTCAACTTCATACATATCCAATATCATCACCATGACACAGAAACATATACATATACACATACATGATATGTGCATGTGTGTGCATCAAAATTTGTTACCATGAAATCCATGACACAACAAATTAACATCATCCAACAATCTAGCTTAATATGTACCCATCAACCAAGATTCAGAGAGAAAGGGGAGAGAGAGAGAGAGAGGCATACATTGCAGCAAAAGAAGCGACCCATTCAAGGAAAGTGGTGCCGAAGCCCAAGCTGGCAAGGTGGATGGCATGGGTGGCGAGCTTCTTAGCAGCGTGGCCGATGTCTCTGAGATCAGAGCTTATCAAGTCGCTCACATCTGAATCAGTCCTCATTTTCAAGTAGCCCTTGGCCATCTCTAACTTAGTTTCTTTCTCAACACAAAGGAAAACCAACCACCCTTTGAGTTTCAGAGACCGACAGAAAAGATCTAAAGAGAGAAGCGAAGTTTACTAAGAAAGACAGAGACAATGGAGTTTGACTGACAGTTACTGTTTATATATGCATCTGTAAGCAAGTGAATGGAACGTTTGATTAAGAGAGAGAGAGAGGGGGGGAGAGAAACTTCTGTCCGAGACCTTTTGACCCTTGGATTGGATTGATTCATCTTTTACATTATAAAGTATAGATTTTCGACCATTGGATCTAGTTGCATCACATGTCATATTTGTACCATAACACTTGTTTTTAGATTTTAGTACAAGTACCGTAACACTTGTTGAGAAAGAGAACCTAATTTAAGGTAAGAATTTTTTATTTAATCGTAACACTACATAGTAGTGTGATTAATACATTTAAATTATAAGTATATTATTTTTAATTTAAAATATTAATAATTGTAAATGCATTATAATTTAAATGAATTAAATATAAAATTATTTAATTATAATCACAAAAAAAATCTCCAAATTTTTGCAAAAAAACAAAGTTGTCCAAATTCATTGTGAACGTGACGTGTCACATGGTAGTAAGGCAGTGGCATCAATTATTAATTTTGGGTAGGTTGTAAATGAATTGCACCAGCTGTTATCAGAAGTTGACACCTTGTTTTTTTCTTTAATTACCAAAGCTGAACCTCCTTTTTTAACTTGCCCTTTCTGATTTATTATGGGATTATATAATTTTTTTAAGTTATTGATGGGAGATATTTTTTCTTGTTAGCATATTGCGGGCAGCTGACCAAGAAAAAAGGCATATTTCATCATTGATGGAAGATAATATTCAGTTCGTGGATATAAAGTAGATTATCCTATTCTGTACATAATTTAATATAATTTTAAATCTGAAAAAAGTTATACCTTGCCACGTTTATTATCTTACTCTTTTTGGCATAAAAAAATATCTAAATGAGGCGAGCCTTTTTCTTTATGAGATGCTTTTTTGTTTTTGTGTTTTTGTCTGAAAGTGGCTCAAAAAGGGCCAACACATCAGCAGTCGACAATAGTGGGCCGAAACAAGCAGCCTACAAACAACAAAGGCCAAGAGAAAGCCCAAAGTATAACAACAGCGAAGCGACAGAATTCATAAGATGGTCCATACACAGTACACAGCCCAAAACCAGCTAACCTGGTAGATTGCAAGCGTGATGTGTCACGTGACACTGGGGGCAATGGCACCAATAATTTTGTTTTTGGTCAGGACACCTTTTTTTTTTTTTTCTTTTTTTACAGTAGTTCAACTCCTTTTTTGACTTGTCCTTTCTGATTTATTAAGCGATTATTTGACTACCCTGGGTGGCTAGGGATCCAATCGACCTCCAGATCACACGGAGGTTATTGTCAAAGAAGAAAAGAAGATAATTAGGCCCTTTTATATTTATATTAAGAAATAATTAGGCCCTTTTATATTAAGAAGGTATACATAATTTGGGGTAAAACCCATAAGTTTTTCACTTTTAATTTAAACCCATTTTGATTGATACATGCCAGGTTGGATTACTTTCCTTGTATAATTTTGATAAGTCACTTTATTACTTAACAGCTCCATATTATCTCTATATTTTAAAATGTTGATTTTTAATATTAAATTAATAAATACCATATTTTAAACATTTGTCAGTTAACGATTATGATTTTGACAACTAAATTTTTTTCATCTCAAGTTGTAATCGATGACCAAAAGTTGTTGAGTTAAATCTAATAGTCATTCGAGCTTAAATCTAAAAATCCCTTATATTAATTAGGCCTCTTTGCTTGGCATCATAATTTCTAAGCGTGCAGTTTCCTGCGACACTACGTACTCCAACGGAATATACGAATATACGATCAAGGAAAGAAAGGAAAAAGACAGTACGCGGTAGGTGCAATTACAAAGTGTTTGCCAATCACCTTTGGACTTTTATTTGGAAAAAGTTGTAGGCGTAAATTGTAGGTGTAAAAAAGTTGCAAAAGTCAAATTAAGGTGGGTTAGTGGTGCACCCAAAGCGACCTGATTTGCTTTCTTCATTTTTGGCTTGATCTATTATTTTCCAGAGTTCACATTCCAGGTGAAGGTAGCAGGAAACAGCTTGCGATGACAAGAGTAGGACTCAGGCCAGACCTTACTCGCCAACAATGTGATTCCAAAAGGGTGGAAACCTGGTGCTACCTACACTTATATCCTTGGTTAATTTTCTATAACCAACTCCTGAAATAATAGGATACAGGTTATAGAATTAAAGACCTTTCACTTTCCTAATCGATCAAATAAGGAATTAAAGACCTGGTTGTCTATGTGCTTGCGCTCAATAAGGATGTTTCTTATGTCTTCCAATCAAATCAGGATTACAGTATCCTTCTTTCTTTATACTTTTTTATTTTGTTAGTCTACTTGCTTATCAAGTTTACTTATTTCACACTTTTTCTAATTCCCCAAGGTAAGACGCATCTATATAAAGAGGCACCCTCTTATGTACAAGTCATCAATAGAGAGAATTCCTATGATCAACATCTACAACATATCACCAGTATGACAAACCCTTCATTGTTTGATCTTCCAATTAATATCTTAGTCACAATTTCTAATTGTCTCTCATCATTTAATGATCTTGTTCGCCTTGCTGCTACATCCAAAGCTTGGCGGCAAATTGTTCGCAGTACGGCTCAACGTCGTTCTAATATGCCATGGCTAATTACCTTTGATATGGACTGTGATGTGGGAAACATGAATAAATTTGAGCTTTATGATCTTCGGTTTCAACAAACTTACTCTCTGAAGAAATTCACAGAGCAAGAAGAGGTAAGAGGATTGTTTTTTGATGCTGATCTTCACAATTTAAAATATGGTTGGCTGTTGTTTTCAAATACAGTAGGGAAAAATGACGGTGCAACAATTAGTACTATGTTCTTTTTTTATAATCCTTTTTGTGAGAAGATTATCAAAGTAGATCCATTAGATTTGGACATGCCTGAAGCTTCTGTATGGGAAGCAACGTTCACAGCCCCTCCAAGTTCTTCTGATTGTGTCATGTTTGTCATATGGAGAGATTTCTGCGCACAAGGAACTAGTACTGAATATATCCTTTACACATGTAATATTAGAGATGGAAGATGGAATTTTCAAACGATTAATTTTCCTTCTGAGAAATCTACCAGGGACGTGGCCTATATGGATGGAACTCTTTATTGTGTTTTTGATTCGGTAGATTCTTCATGGGAATTGGGTACCATAAGATTCAGTGGTAGTTCATCATCATGTGTTGCACTTGATCTAGACTGGGCCATGGTGGACTTGACAGCTTCCCTAAGACTACAAACCTTGGGTAAATGTCAGGTTCGGCTGGTTAAGTACGATCATCACGATCATGATGGGAAGCTCTTACTTGCAATTCAGAATGTTAAAGAAGATTGTTGGCATATTTACGAGTATGATTCATCACAAAAAGATTGGGCTATGATTAAAAGCTTAGGGAACCAAGTATTGTTTTTGGGTCGCCTAGGAAGTGGAGCATCACTCATTGTTCCAGCAGAGGGGGAAGTTACTGAGTTGGCAAAGGCAAACATGATACTTTGTCCTGATCCTGATCAAATAGATCACAAGGGCTACAATTCTTATACTTGCAAAACGGAAGGCAATTGGAGTTTTCATGGAACTTTTGAGTGGCACAACTATAAGAAGGGGACGGATATCGATCAGTTCCACATTTGGATTGAACCACCCCTCATCAATTAATTTATGGTCATACTTAATTATCTATATATATATATGTTGATTAGTATACATTCTTTTGGTTTTTTTTTTTTTTTTGACCAGCGAAATGAGATCAATATATATATATATATATATATTCTTCAAACTTATGAATGGCACTGCATGGGATTCCCAATTTGGATTGATCAACCCCTCTTCAGTACGTTAGCTAATTAATTATCTTTCTTGTTTTGCTTGTTTTATACATGCATTATAATTATAATAATATATATTATATATTATATATGCGCTTGCTATATATGTATTCAACTAAATGATGGATCACACATACTCAATACAAGCTAAAGAATAAAATTTTGGATTTCGAGGAAATTTCGATGGAAATTTCGACGGAAATTTTGAAGATTTTTAAATTTCGACAGAAATTAGACAGAAACGACGGAAATTACTATCAAAATACGGAAATTTTGAATGAAACTTTACCATATGTTTGTTTAACATATTATCTACTACATTGATAAAAAATATTGAATAAACTAAATTATATAGTAGATTTCATGTGATAAAAGATGAATATAATGCGCGCTGGAGGCAAATACTGTTAAATAAAATTAGTATAATGAATAAATGAAATTAATATATTCTTTATACTGTATAAATCTATAATCTATACGCTAAATCCTAATACTAAATTTTATATACTCTATATATCCTAATACTCTTTATACTCTATAATCTATACACTAAACCCTATATATTCTATAATCTATACTCTATATTGTTTAGGATATGATATAAATTATATTAGAGTTTAGGCCTTTTAAGATATTTTTAATTATTTTTTTATATAAAAATGTGTTGGGTTTAAAAATAACTAAACGAAATCTCAAAACGACCAAACAAAATCCCAAACATTTTTTTTTTTCTAATTGCCCAAAGGCCCCAAACCTCAATCAATCATAAATCTTTTTATTTTCTTTCCTTTTCTTTTTTTTATTTTATTTTATTTATTTTATTTTCTTTTTATTTTTCTTTTTTTTTCTTTTTTTTTTCTTCTTTTCTTTTTTCTTTCTTTCTTTCCTTCTTTTCTTTTCTTTCTTCTTTCTTTCCTTGCTTGTCATGTTTCCTTCCTTTTCCCCATAACTTCCTTTCTTTTCTTTCTTCTTTTTTTCCTTGCTTTTCCTGTTACCTTCCTTTTCCCGTGTTCGTATGATTAATCATCTGGGCATAACGACAAGTCACACAAGGCTTAACATCATGTCGTTTGGGCCTAGACCNTCACCGGATTGGCACTCTTCCAAAGGTAATATAAAAGAGGTACCATCTTGTCACAAAGGGGAGAACTGAAATCATTATTATACTATTCACTCACTCTGCTCTCAGATCTCTCTGAACACTGACTTGAGCGTCGGAGGAGCTTTGGCCGGCACCACACCGGTGCCCCTCCCGCTCACTTTTGTGTACTTGCGCAGGGTGCTTTGGATATCATTCTCTCTCATTACTCACCAGTCGGACCCAGCTACCCGTTCCTGCCCCACTTCGACGTGTCATCCATTCAGTGGTGGGTCAACGTGCCTACGTGGTTCGACTCGACGTTGACTGCTCTACCATTTTTGGGCATCAACAGTTTGGCGCCGTCTGTGGGAAAGTTACAACTTTTCCCCATTGAATTCTCTACCCTCAGTTGAGGTGCAAAAACCTTCCGAGCTCCCGAGCTTCCTAGCTTCCGAGCTTCCGAGCTTCCGAGCTTCCGAGCTCCCGAGCTTCCGAGCCTCCGAGCTTCCGAGCTTCCGAGCTTCCGAGCTTCCGAGCTTCCTAGCTTCCGAGCTTCCTAGCTTCCTAGCTTCCTAGCTTCCTAGCTTCCGAGCCCCACAATGTCTGACGGAGGTCCTATTCTCGACCAAGTCGACAACACCCCGCTGGGCGACAAGCGGGGCAAGAAGATTGCCGAATCTGATCAGGAGACATACATCCAAAGATTGGAGGCTCAGCTCCAACGAACCCAGGAACAGCTCGACCTCCAAAAGGGTACAACACAGCTGTATGAGCGACTCCTCCGCGACAGGGAAGAGCATACCACTCCCCGGAGTGGTGAGAGGAGGAACCCCCACGACAGAGACGAACACACCACTCTCCGGAGTGGTGAGAGGAATAACCCCCCCCGAAGGGACCAAAATGTTTCGCGTCAGCTGGACGCAGGGGAAGGTAGCCGCCCACCTCCAGGTTTCCAAAAGAGACTTGTCCACCCGGTCAGCCGGGCTCGATCTGGCGAGCATCCTACCCGCTCTGAAGAGTTCCACATTTATCGGGACTGTCGTCATCTGCTCGACGACAACCGCTCTCGGCGAGAAGAGCAGCGGACGAACCGGGACGAATCCCACCCGCGTCCCCAAGACTTGGGGGAAGAGCAGGCTCCTCGTCCCAAGCGACGACGGGGAGAAGAGCAGGTTTTCTCGGCTGGGCGCCGCGCAGAAGATGACACTTTCACAAGTGAACAAGTCGCTGACTCCGGTAACAGCGGCTCTCTTCCACCAGACCAGCTCCAACGACTTCTCATGGACATCAGTGAGCGCTTGAGAAGAGTGGAGGGGGGAAGTCGGGGTGGGCACCCATCTTTAGAAACAAGGGAGCTGCCTGGACCTTTCACAGCTCGCATCCTATCCACTCCTCCGGTTGGCGACGTCCGACCTCCCAAAATCACTCCATACACAGGGAAGGAAGACCCATATGACCACCTCATGAGTTTCCGATCTGCTCTGGAATCTAAAGGTGCTGATGACATTACGAAGTGTCGAATCTTCCCTTCCACCCTCTCTGGCAGTGCAAGGGACTGGTTCTACCAACTTCCTCCGGGCTCGGTTGATTGTTTCAACGAGCTCCGAGAGCTCTTCCTAGGCCAGTATATCATCCAGACCGATAGAATCTACACCACGGATGACCTGACTCGAGTCCGACAGGGCAGCAGGGAATCCCTCCGGGAATACATTACTCGATTTCAGCTGGAGCGATCTCGGTGTCGCGACTGTGATGAGAAGGTAGCCTTCGCCGCTTTCAAGGGTGGTCTCCTAGAGGGGGACTTCTTGTTTGAACTCAACCGCCGCAATCCGCGCACCTACAAAGAACTCATGCAAGAGGCCATTGCCTATGCTACTGCTGAATTCAAAACATATGGGAAGAAGCCGCCCACCATGGATCGCCCAAGTACCGACCAGGCCATCATAGTGCCACCCCAGCCCAAGCCCTACTCGGGTAACCAGCATGGGGGGTCCGGGAAAAAGTTCAATAAGTTCACCAAGAAACAATTTGGTGATGGTAGAGGTGGAGGACAACGAAGGGAGGAAACCTATCAGACATCCTATGCCTCCAGGTTCAAAGTCTATACAATTCTCACTGTTACTTATACAGAGTTGTATCCCCAGATCAAGGACATACTTCCTAAGCTCCCACCCCGCCCACCACAAACACGATACCGGGCTAACAAGAATTTCTTTTGCCTTTACCATGACGACCATGGCCATGACACCGAAGCATGCAGAGCTTTTAAGGAGGCAATAGAAACTTTGGTACAGGAAGGAAAGTTGGATGGTTTTATAGACAAGGAGGCCACCGAGAAGGCCAAGACCGACGGACAACGCCGGGGGCGGGTCAATACCATCTGTGGGGGCCCGACCCTCGCTGGCAACTCCAACAGAGCTAGGAAGGAATACGCCCGAAGTGCTCAACCATGCTCCGGCGTTATGGCTGTAGACTTCCACCGTAGCAAAAAGACTCCTAAGCTCGGGTGGTCGCCCATTTCCTTTGCTGAGGAAGAGGAACGTGATTTGATCTTCCCACACGATGACCCCTTGGTCATCGAAGCCACCATAGCTAATTTTGATGTGGCTCGGATCCTTGTCGACTGTGGTAGCTCCGTCAACATCCTCTTCGCTCCAGCCTTCACCGCTCTTGGAATCGACCAGGAGAGGCTTGACCGGTCGGTCGCTCCTTTGCTCAGCTTTTCGGGCGACATGGTCACCCCTCTTGGTGGGATCTACCTTCCCCTCACCCTCGGGAGGTATCCTTCGTCCGCTACCACAACTACTCAGTTTTTGGTGGTCGACTGCCCCACAGCTTACAACGTCATCTTAGGACGACCGGCCCTTAACCAATTGAGGGTTATAATCTCCACTCACTTGCTTTTGATCAAGTTCCCGACCCCATGTGGAACGGGGGTGGTCAAAGGCAATCAAGTATCAGCCAGGTCCTGCTATATGACTTCAGTCAAGAGAAAAAAAGAGGTCAAGCCCTCTATGGCTGTTTGTGTCTCCAACACCTGCCCTACCCCAGACGCCCTACAAAATCATTGAGGTCGTCCGTCCAGGCACATACAGGCTCCGCGCCACAACCGGCAAGGAACTCGGCCACCCTTGGCGCGCCGAGCACCTCCGCTACTTTTACAAGTAGACACATATTGTACCCCCCGGGGACTTTTTTCAATTTCATCTATGTTATCGCTTTAGTAAATGAGAGTCCTACCATGGACACATTTGTCTTCATTTTTATTCAAAGTGTTAATTGTCTGTCTGGACCCCCGGGCCATCAAGCATCCGACCCCACCCATATCTGCCCCATGCATTCAAGGGAAGCTAAGTACCATGCATTCAGGGCGCGGCTATGGCAAATGCATTCAAGGGAACCTAAGTACCATGCATTCAAGGGAAAATCATTTTCATGCATTCAAGGGAAACTAAGTACCATGCATTCAAGAAAATCCTACAATACCATGTATGAAAGGGAAGGGCATCCTACCCCATAAACGGGTTGGACACCCTCCAAATCATCCAAACATCATAAAGAGTTTGTAATTTGGTACGGGCCACATTCGACCCGACCTGAGCACCCGTGCACCCGAGCACCCGAGCACCACCTCCTGCCCGAGCAGCCGCGCACCCGAGCACCCGTGCACCCGTGCACCCGTGCACCCGAGCACCCGTGCACCCGTGCACCCGTGCACCTGAGCACTCGTGCACCCGTGCACCTGAGCACCCGTGCACCCGAGCACCTCCACCTGCCCCCGCTCACATTTTCCACAAATTCACAATTCCAAATTTTCCAAGGCAACAAATTTCACAAACAAAGGGCTAGGAAGACTTTCAAACCCCTCCTACCCGAGCCCGCGTCCGCACCTGCACCCTCTTGCCCGAGCAGCCCGCGCCCAAGCTTCCACCCAGCGAAGCAGCAGCCTCTCTCCGCGCCCACCACAGCCCCGGGCGAGCCGTGCAGCAGCTCCTCCCCCAGCGGCGCGAGCCTCCGAGCAGCCCCCCCAGCGGCGCCACTTCAGAGCAGTCCGGCCCGAGCCCACAGCACCCCCCCCGAGCCGCGCACCCTCCCAGCTCCTCCGCCCGAGCACCGGTTCCGGCCCGCACCCCTCTCCTTCCAAATCGGGTTTCACCTCCGACCCGTGCGAAGCACAGCCCGAGCCGACCTGCGCCCAGCCCGCGTCGCGCCCCGACGAGCACCCGCGCTCCAAGCCACGGCCACGACCGACCCGAGCGTCCTCCTGTTACGGCCCAACCAGCGCCGATCCTTCGAGACCCACGTCGATCCGCACAGCCCGACCCACGCCGCTGCCTGCGCAGCTCTCCTCTCCGGCCCGAGCACTCGATCCGAGCCCTACACTCCGACCTGCGCACTCGATCCGAGCACTCCCCCCGACCCGCGCACTCGATCCGAGCACTCGCCTCGACCCGAGCACTCCCTCGCGACCCGAATAGCTCCGATCCGGCCACTCCGACAGCTCCGGCCCGAGCCCAGTTAGCACCCTCACGCCCTTCCTCCGACCCGAGCTCCCTTTTCTTCACTGCTCCTTTTCCAAACAGGCCTATATTCGGTTATCTCAAAAAAAGGGGGGGCAGCCTATATTTGGTTATCTTTCAAAAAAAAAAAAAAAAAGGGGCAGCTCTCTCTCTCTCTCTTTCTCCTCCGATGGTCACACAAAATCCAAAAGAAAACACAAAAAAGGGGAGATGTGGGTACAGCATCTTTATCTTTGGGCTCTACCATTTAATTCAAGATTCTCATTTACAAAGGGCGACATCCCCCCATTAAATTGGACGGGATTCACTGGCATTTTGCGAAGCGTCTACTGCTCGGAATATAGGGCGATCAAATTCAAAAAAAACAAAACAAAACAAAACAAAAGAAGAAAGGGGATCTTTCATATGTAACCCCCAAGCTTTCCTGCAGTACAGCTTTTCTTGCTAAGGAACTTGGGGGACTTCTAAACAGTATCTTAAGCAAGAACAAGCATGTGGTTACTTGTCGTTCTGCTCGGACTTCTGTGTGTACAAAGTTCCCAACCAAGAAGTATCTTCTGCTCGGAAACTTGGGGGACTTCTGTTCGTATGATCAATCATCTGGGCATAACGACAAGTCACACAAGGCTTAACATCATGTCGTTTGGGCCTAGACCCAAAAGCTAAGCCCCNGAGGTAAATACTCTTAAATAAAATTAGTATATTTTTTATACTCTATAAATCTATAATCTATACGCTAAATTCTAATACTAAATTTTATATACTCTATATATCATAATACTCTTTATACTTTATAATCTATACACTAAACCCTATATATTCTATAATCTATACTATATATTGTTTAGAATATGATATAAGATATTAGAGTTTAGGTCTTTTAGGATATTTTTAATTATTTTTTTATATAAAAATGTGTTGGATTTAAAAATAACTAAACGAAATTTCAAAACGGCCAAACAAAACCCCAAACATTTTTTTTTCTAATTGCCCAAAGACCCCAAACCCCAATCAATCATAAATCTTTTTTTTTTTTTCTTCTCTTTTTTTCTTTCTTTTTTTCTTTCTTTCTTGTTTCTTTCTTTCTTTTCTTCTTTTCTTTTCCTGTTTCCTTCCTTTTCCCCGTAACTTCCTTTCTTTTCTTTCTTCTTTTTTTCCTTGCTTTTCCTGTTTGGCTGTTTCCTTCCTTTTCCCGTAACTCTCAACATCTCCAGTCATCTTCCCTCTCAACCTCTCATTACTTCATTAGCCACCTTATCTTTCTCTCTCCCTCAGTCAGTCACGCCTTGGACATATATCTCCTTCCCTTTCTTATCTCTTCTCTCTCTCCTCCATCTCCCTCCCCGATCTCCCTTTCTTCTCTCCGCGCCGATCTCCTCTCCCTGCACCAATCTCTTCCTCCTCTCTTCTCTCTCCTCGGCGACGAGGCTGGCTCTCCTTTTCCTCCCATCTCTCCCTCTGGTCGCTGCCTCCCTGCTTAAGCCGAAAATTTCAATGAAATTTTTCGAAATTTGTTTAATATAGTGTTAAAATTTTCATACTCCTAAAAATCGAAATTTCGCCAAAAATTTCGAAATTTAACACCTTGATACAAGCTTAATAAATTATACTTAAATTTGTTGCAATTCATCAAACAAACAAACACTTAATTATCTATATATGTTGATCAGTACATGCATATTCTTTTTTTTTTTTTTCTTACAAATAAGAAGAGATCAATATATATTCTTTAAACTTATGAATGGGATTGCGTGGGATTCCCAATTTTGATGATCAATCCTTCTTCAGTTAGCTAATGAATTAATTAATTATCTTTTTTGTTTTGCTTGTTTTATACATGCATTATAATTATAATCATATTATATAGGAGCTTGCTATATATATTTTCAACTAAATGACGAATCACACATAAAGGGTGCAACATTTAATTAATCATAGGGAAAATGTTAGCAAAAGAACTATAACTATACCTCTATTTTCAGTTGAGGATCATGTTTTCACTTTGCTTCAATCAAGGACTATTATTTTTCAAGTGTTTCAATCAAGAATATTCCGTCAACTCCGTCAAATTTTCTGTTAAAACCGTATCACGTGAGGGTCACGTGACCAGTTTGTAGGGGCATTTATGTATTTTTTGTGCATTTAAAAAATAATAAAAAAAGCTGGCAATTGAAACCCAGCCACACCGACCTCACCCCCAACCACCACCGACCCACCTTCACTCCCCAGCCACCACCGTCGACTCCCCCTCCATCATCGGTGACTCCCCCTCCACCGACGACTCCCCCTCCATTGGCCATCCCTGTTCTCTATCAGCCCAGCCCCACCCATTTCCTTTTTCTCATACTCACTTTCTCTCTCATCTCTCTCAGCCTCTCTTTCTCTCTCATCTCTCTCTGCATTTCCTCTATTTGTCTCTCATCGATCTCTTTCTGCCTCTCCTCTCTTTCTTGCACCCAGTCCTTGCACTATACTAACTCGACCCTCCCCTTCCCCCACCCAACCTCGTCCTTCCCCCCACCCAACCTCGTCCTTCCCCCCACCCAACCTCGTCCTTCCCCCCACCACCTAGCTCGACCTTTTCTCTCTCTCGCTTTCTCTCTCTTCGATCTGGACGGGGCCAAGCTAGGTGGTGGGGTAGGGGCAGGGCTGGGAAGAGGAAGAGGAAGGGGAAGGGTCGGCATGTTGTAGGGAGTGGCGGTGCTGGGAGATTTTTTTTTTTTTTAATTCATTAGTTTTATTTTTTAGGAAAAATTACTTTTTTGCCCCTACAAACTGGTCACGTGACCCTTACGCGACAAGGTTTTAACAGAAAATTTGACGGAGTTGACGAAATATCCTTGATTGAAACACTTGAAAAATAATAGTCCTTAATTGAAGCAAAGTGAAAACTGGATCCTCAACTGAAAATAGGGTTATAGTTATAGTATTTTTGCTAACATTTTCCTTTAATCATAAATGGTGCCTTTTCTTCTTCCTTTTTGAGATACACTGATTACTAACCTTTTGCACTGGCACAGCTAGTCAAAATGAAAGTGTACATAACCTATATAGTGTCTACTAGAAAATTACATGCGCCCTGCTGCAGTTGTTCAAAATCTATAAAATGTAAAGAAGAGAATAAAAATTCTTTCCATGCGCTTCCGTCTGCAGGATGTCTCATCACATCATCCTCAACCCGCTTATCTTTGTGTCATCTAATGTCACTTGTAGTATGTGTCGACATGTACAATCGTTGCAATCTTGGCTTAAGTGGGAAATAATGCAACACCTTTTGCGAAATCTGTTTCTTTCTCTCTACAGACTTGTTCTTATATCTCGGCTCATTGCACACAGGGCATTTATCCTTCCCTTGGTGTTCTTTGTAAAACAATACAAAATCATTCTTGCATGCATGAATCTTTTCATATCCCAAACCGAGATCTTTCAACACCTTATTCACAAGATAATGGGTTTCAGGTATATGATTGTTCTTTGGAAACATTCGTTTCAAAATCTCCATCAACTGATCATAACTTCGATTCGACTATTGATTAAGTACTTTCCAATGCATTAAATCCACAACAGCAGTTAGCATTGAGAACTCTTCACAATCAGAGTACAATTCCTGCTGAGCTTGTTTCAACAATCTATCATACTTATCAAACTCTTCTCTTTGGACTTCGGGCAACCCATCATCTTCATCCATATTATCGCTCTCTGTATCATCATGATTGACTTCGTGATCAAGCGATACATATGGATAAACATCGTTTATTATGCCCATCACTTAGTCATTATCATCACCAATAGATTCAGTTGACTGCAGAATTGTTCGAGCATCCGAGGAAGTCGAAGCATAAACTCTCGGTTCACCATGATAATATCATGTCGTATAGTTGTGTGACATCTCATATTTCACCAAATGAATTCTGACTTCACGCACTATCTTCCATAAAGTGTTGTTACAATTCTGGCACAGACACTTTATATTATTCTGAGCATTGACATGTTCCTGTGCAACTTGGATAAATGACTCGATCCTATACAAATATTCATCACTAACACGCTTCGTATTACGTATCCACTGTCGGTCCATGATGCCTGTTTCCATATTACACGACAATTAGAAAAAAATTCGTCACCCTTCTTCGTCTCCTTATGCCTCCGATAAGGGCCCTATCCCATTCGAGAATGCACATATGTGTCGTGGTTGTTGCCTCGCACGACGTAGTTTCGATCTGGGAAAATTTCGGCAGCATCTCCCTATTGTTCTCCAAGTGCACGACGTAGATATTTAAAACAAATATCTAGTATGCACTCGAAGAACACATAGGGAGATGTTGCAGAAATTTTCTCAGATCAAAACCACGTCACATGAACCGCTAACCACAACACATAATTGTGCACTCCCAAATTGTCCATGGGTAATTTGGACAATTCAAGAATCATATTGGAGGGCAGTCACGCCCAGCATCCATGCGTGCATCCAACAGACTCTCGAACGAGTCTAAGATGAATTTAAGTTTAGTGTATAAAGTTATCCACTGCTAACTTTGCACGACTAGTTGAATGTACAAAGTTATCGACTAATTAATAACTTCGCACAGGCGCTTCGTGCCACATGACCTAACCCAGTACTCGAGGAGTGCTGGACTACATCATCAGGAATTTTGCAATTACAACTAAATTAAATATAACATACAAACTAAACTATAATTAATCTAACAATATACATACAAACATACAAACAAACTATTAAATTTTAGCATTTCAAAACATACAAACTAACTAATCAATTTTATATTTAATTTTAAAATACAAACTAATTCACTAAAAAAGTTTAATACAATTATATATGAAATTTTAAATACTAAATCATACAAAAACTTAACTGAAAGATAGATTAAAACACATACCTCACCAAAAATGTAATTATCCTTCACAACAAATGCAACACTATCCTTGCTTCACCAAAAAAATAAATCATTGTCAAATATTAGCCCAACATCAATCTAAATTCAGATTTCACAACCAAACCACTAAATTAAAAAAAAACCAAAACATTAACTAATTACCACTAAAATCAGAAATTTCACAACCAATTTATGCAAAATCCACAACAAGTGCAAATTGTCCAATCCCTCAAATGCAAAATCCACAATATTATAAAACATAATAAACAGAAAATCNGTGGAGGGGGTGGGTTAATTTCCGATGGGGGGTGGGTTTTCGGGAGGAGGGAGGAGGAGGGGGGATTTCAGGATGACAGAGGAAGGAGGAGGGATGAGGGAGGAGGCGGGACGACGAGCTGGCAGCCAAGAGCAGGGAGGAGCGAGAGCGAGCGAGAGGGAGGAAGGAGAGGAGTGAAATGAACTTTCTGAAACCCAGGAACTAGGTTATACAAATTGAAAGACTTTGGGCGACGAATAGGATTCCGTCCCCGGCCCCCTTCCGTCGCCCCCCTGTCGTTGCCCCTTGCCATCGCCTTTTTCTCCCTGGATCTCCCCTCTGCTGCTGCCCTGCCACCACCCCTTCTTTCTTCCTCGATCTCCTCCCTGCCGCTCCCTACTACCGCTCCATTTTTCTCTAAAAACCCAGCCTTCCAAAACCAGATCTCAGTCTCACGGTCGAAAATTTCGGCGAAATTATCTCGAAAATTTAACAAATATGGGTTTCGATTTCGACACTCCAAACAATAGAAATTTTCGGCGAAATTTCACATAAAATTTCGAAATTGAACACCTTGGTCATGAGAAACTGAGCGGAGATAGGGTCAATATGAAAAACCAGAAGTCCAGAAGGACATAAAAGCAAATTGCACAGCGTTCCAAAGGAAATATTGGGAACTAGGAGTGGTTATATCCGTAAAAACCTCCCAATAATAAGGGAGGGCTGCTATTTGCACACCCTTTTTTTTCTTTTTGCACACCCTTTTTCTCTTTTTTTCTCCTACACACCCCACACACTTACTTCAAATTCAAAATCTCTCAACACACACCCAACCCATTACTAAAATACCCTCATTTCATTACACACCCTTATTTCTTTTCCTCTATTTTTTCTCACGTTCACACCCCCCTCCCTTTTTTTTTTCTTCTTCCCCCTACCTGAGCCGGCCACCACCTTCTTCCTTCTCTCTCTCTCTCTCTCTCTCTCTCTCTCTCTC
>QANW01012357.1:0-79352 GCA_003254865.1 Dryas drummondii
AAAAAAAAAAAATGATTAATGTCTCAAGACAACCAGCAGATTTTTCAGAAACTAGAAGAGAAATGTGTCTTTGTGCTTCCATGTCTAACACTATACTCTATTATGACATATTACTACGCAAATTAAATAGGAAGAATACATCTACACCAGAAAGGGGATTGACTCTATTATGACATATTTCTGAAGGAACTTTTGCCCTGGCAGATTATTTTTCAAACTTCATGTTTTATTTTTCTTACAGAATAAGCCTTATTATACTTCTTCAAACTAGTATATTTTTCAGTTTTGCTTGCTCAAATTGCTTGACTCATGCGTGTAGTTTAGATGGTAACTTTATAAATTTTACCTAGATAGTCATTGAAGCCTATTAATAGTGTTATGTTTGTAGAATTTTTTAAACCTTAGTATGTACTCATTGTTATGCCCTTGACTGTGGTTGATACTTACATGATCCATTTTCTCAATCATATATATGTGCTGCCATCTGAAAGCCCTTGCTGGCATGGCCAACATTTCGTTGCCTTTTGGGATTCTAGAAATGCAATCTCAATTAAATTCAAACTAAAGCCCTTGCTGGCATGGCCTACATTTTGTTGCCTTTTGGGATTCTAGAAATGCAATCTCGATTAAATTCAAACTAAAGCCCTTGCTGCCAACTGATACAAATTTGGTTTCAGTATATGTTTCATGTTATTAATGCACTTAATGCCCTTNATACGAAACCGATATGTTATACACCTTTTATATCCGATTTTAAGTACAAAACCGATATGTGATACATCATTTATATCCAATTTTAATTACAAAACCGATATGCTATACTCATTTTATATCTGATTTTAAATATCAAGACGATATTGAATACATTTTTTATATCGGTTTCAAAATTACTAATGATATCATAAGTATCTTACATATCGGAATGCAGTTTTTAAGATATATCAGAAATGATTAATATCTGATAACGATGGTGGTATTCATATCAGATTATCAAACAAATACGATATCTAATATAGTATATACATCAGTGTATAACCGATATGTAATATGGGAGAATAGATATCAGCACTCAATATATCGGTTGGAAACCTAAATAGATATCGATTTATCACTGATATATATTAAGATTTTTTTTGTAGTGAGCATTGTATCTCAATTAACTAGTTTGGGTCGAGTTCCATGGATTTGGAAATATATATGCAATGCAACCTGGGCCCCAAACTGAATGTTTCGTGTTGATTAGGGGTGGGCATAATAACCGGCGCACCGAACCAAATCAACCGTAAAAAAATCGAAAAAACACCGAGTTAACCAAAAAGTCAACACCGTAAAAGAAAATCGAACCAAACCGTATATGGATGGTTCCTGTTCCGGTTTCATACTCATTTTACCCGAACCAAACCGAACCAAACCATGTAATTTTTAAAAAATATAATTATATATTTTTATGCACATTTTATACATTTTTGTATACATTTTATATATTTTTATACATTTTTATTTTTGAGCTTAAAATATATTTTATATAACCCTTTGAGTTTAATATTATATATAATAATGTTTTAGTATATAATTTTAGTTATATCTTATATAATAAAATTAGTATATTCTATTTCTATATACTATATAGTCTATAGTCTATATAATAATGTTTTATGCATATAGAGTTACATATAAGCTTAGTATAGTTAGTAACTTAGTATATAGTTATATACATACTACAATAGTTATATATAACTATATAAGTAATATATAATTATAGTAGTATACTAGTATATACGATAGTAGTATATAGTTATATATATACTATACTCGTTACTCTATAATAGTTATATATAATATTATATATAGTTTTATAATTCAAATTTGTCCAAACCCCAAAAGAAATCTCAATCTCCCCAAAAATGCCAATATAAATAATAACTCATTAAATCCAGAACCGTAGTGGAGAATCAAACCAAATCGAACCGCACCGTACTTTAAATGGTTTGGTTTTTCTCCTTTTTTTTCGGTTTTTAGCACCGAACCGCACCGTATAGGAATGTTCGGCGCAGCGCACGGTTTCTGGGTGAATCGGGCCGAACCGCACCGCGCCCACCCCTGGTGTTGATAAAGTAGCAGCCTGATTGAACCCATGCACTGAAAGATGGGAAACTAAGCCAATTCGAATAGATTGGGTTGGGTCAGTTGCGTTGATTTGGTCAGTTTGGGTTGCTCAGATTCCTCAGTGAAATGGCAGCCCCTACATAAATGAAGAACTAGACAAATAGTAAGTTAGTAACTAGTAGGCTAGTCCGAAGACTTAAGAGGACCCGCTTAGTAACTAGAAAGGAAGTTGAAGCTGAAGCTCTTCTTCTTCCTTTTTGTTCTTTAATTTGCTCTGCAATAATTAAATTTTTTTTTTTTGGCCAAGGTCTCTGCAATAAGTTTGAATGTGCATTATTGTACTGCAGGTTTGTCGGGGAACTGCTGTAATGCCTGTGTCACCTAAAACGATTGCTAACTTTATATATGTATGCTTGCTTTGCCTCTACTCATGACACTCTTTAAGAAACCATGATGGGTTGTTTGTGATGACCTTGGCCTTTAATTTACCATGTACATTTAAATTATTGATGAATGTAAAACATTAAAATATGAGAAATTTGCACAACCACTCGGACTATAAAGGGTATGTGCATTAAAACACATAATGCACACAAAATAAATGTGTACTTTCCAAATTTTCTGGAAACACTTACATGACAAATTAGTAATTTTACCCTATAGTAAATTAGTACTAGTGAAGATGAATCCGTAAGAAATTTTTTTGTATTTTTTTAACTTCGAAACTATTTTTAATTAATTTTCAAAGTTTTTAAAAATAAAAAAATATAAAAAATTTGAAAAAAAAAATGACATGTAGTGCACATGTCAGCGTTTAAAACAAAAATAAATGGAATCTAACGGTAGATAAATTACAACACAAAACAAAGTTTATATGGCAATTAGTAAAAATATTTTGTTTGGATAATAAATGCACACACGCCTTATAATTTGGGTGATAAATGTACAAATTTCTCTTAAAGTATTTATCACTCTGTTGTCTTTTTGTTTGTTTTTTTTTTAATTTGTCATGGGGGGTTTTAGATGTCATCTTCTGGATATGAAACTAATTGTCTTTTGGGTGTGTAAGAGTAGTTGCCCTATCTATGGTTGTGCGTATTGTCAAATTTAATTTCTAGTTTCGAGATTGATGCAACTCTAGCTGAAATCTCTATTGCTGCATTTGTTTTACCCATAAAGCGTCATGGTTCTTTGGCCAATCTATTGCTGAAATATCTATTGCAACTCTAGGTGAAAAATGATACGATGAGATTTGTTAGTGTTTGTGGATAAATCCACATGGATTCAATGGTCAATCATAAACCAACACGTGACCCACCAGGTCCCATTTTTTGCTCTGACTTTTTTTTAAATAGTCAACTTGGTCAGACCCAGCCATCTGTGTTATCATCTTAGCTCAGAAAAATGCCAAACAACATGTACATCTGAGATCGGCTCTTACCTCCGGGTTACCCATGTCCGATCCAAACCGACATTGGGATCTACCAGGAATTCGAGAGATCATCTTTTTCGGACACCATCAGTTCGGCTCGGATCTGGAGATCATCTTTCTCCAGTCACATCTCAACCATTGGTTCGGCTCGGCCCGGACCAATGACCGATCACAATCAGACGTGCTACGACAATCTTGTCACCACCTGATCATCTCAACCATTGGTTCGGCTCGGCCCGGACCAATGACCGATCACGATCAAACGTGGATCTCCACGTCACCACATCAACTCAGTCCATTCCATTCCCAGTTCGAATCGGCTCGGCTTTGGTGATCATCATCTCAAATCCTAGTTGCGGCTGGATTTCACTTGAGGGGATCACTGCACTACCTACCTGATCGGCTTGGCCGACTCGTCTAGATCCGATCCGATCACACATGGGTTTCACGTCTACACGTGAGGACATGTGTTCGGATCGGCTCGGCCTCCCACCGCCATTCTAAAGAAGATCACGTTGGGAAGAACCGCCATACTCAAGTGCACCTGACATGACTCTCTGACAGATGAGACATTCCAGCTCACAGCCATGACTATTGGGGCATTCCACCTGATCTTCCATCCTTGCATTCAATGCAGCATTGAATGCTGAGGAGGTGAGTGGCTGTGCATGCTACTAGTCATGACC
This sequence comes from Dryas drummondii, assembly GCA_003254865.1. Taxonomy (NCBI): domain Eukaryota; kingdom Viridiplantae; phylum Streptophyta; class Magnoliopsida; order Rosales; family Rosaceae; genus Dryas; species Dryas drummondii. The sequence goes on from QANW01012357.1 coordinate 4,225, forward strand.
GAACGCGTGGACCACTCTCCACCATTCATTTATATGCAGGTAACTTACTCATCACAATTTCCTTTGTCTATATAAGCCATCTTATATGCACAAAAACCAGGACAAATCACAAAAGCAAAACACTTGCACAAACCTTTGACTCACCAAGAGCATACCCAACTTGCTGAGAATAACCCAGAACATTTGCCTTGTTTTTCCCATTCTCCCAAGTTCATTATTTGTTCTTCCTCACTTCCATTCAAACACCATCAAACACATATTACTGACTTCACCATCAGAGTGTGTTTGGCTGGTACCACACCGGTCCATCTCCTTTGATCTTGTGTTTGTCTACAGGAAGATCTCACGTCATCATTCAGCAAGACTTCGGATTAGCCAGGTCACTATCTAAGTTGTTGCATATGTCTTACGGGAATTTGCATCAACAGATTGGCGCCGTCTGTGGGAAGATAGACTTCAGCCGTTGTGTTCATCACCACAAGTGCTAAGCTCTTCCTTCACACAAGTCATCATGACTACCATCTTTCGCGACAGTAGCTCTTCCTCAGGAGGATCCCAGAATGATGAACAACATCAGCATGAGACACCTGAAAAGACGAGAATAGCCAATCCCTTTGGAAGAGCTGGGATCAACAATGACCCAGCCGATCTCAGAGCTACCAATAGGCTCTTAAGAAGGGTAAATCAAGAACAACTTGCTGCTGAGAACGAACTTCTTAGGCAGAACAATGAGCTTTTGACCAAACAGGCAGAACAGACAGCCGAACTGCAACGCCTCTGAGCTCGGCAGGATATGAGTGTTCGGATCGGCAATAACACGAGAATGACCCGAGCTGATCCCGAGGTTCTTTTTCCAGCTCGTCCCCCACAAGTCACTCAGGCTGACATCGAAAATCACCCTTGCCGACGGAACATCGATTGCTCATTCCCTGGCTTCGAGAGTATGCCCCTGGCTGATCAGCTCGAGTTCTTAAATGCTCGGCAGATCATCCAACAAAAACGCCAGGCCTATGTCAGAGACTCTACTTCACCTCCCGGAAGTTACCATGATGATCCGAGCGAGGAACTGAGATCGCCGATCCGAACCAGACTTGGGACTCCACTCGGAAACCCAATACGGACCGAATCGGCCGAACAAAGAACTCCAACCAGGAGTAGACTTGGTCCGCAGCCGAGCGTAGTCCCGGAAGAAGAGCCCGAACTTTACTCTTCCAGCACCCAGACCGGCAGACAACCTACATGGGATCGGCTCGGCCCAACCATGGTCATGTCAGCTCGTCAACCGGTAAGTGACAGGGTCACTCACCCACGGGCAGGCCAACGTCTCGGTGATCGAAATGAGGGGTCGGCAGAGACTATCCCAATCCAAACCACTCCAAATGTGGAAAGTTTGGTCCGAGATCTGGTCCAAGATCAGATCCGTGGTGTTTATGATCGGCTCGGCCAAGTCGAAAAGTTCATAAACTACACTGGCAGAGGGGATTACAGTGAAGAGCTCCCCCTCCCATACACAGATCAGCTCCTAAACGCCAAAGTATCCAGGGACATCAAGCCCCCAAAGATGGATTAGTATGATGGAATTAAAGATCCCTACGATCATCTTGATAGTTTCAGATATGCCATGGAAACCCGTGGAGTGTCTGAAGCTACCAAATGTAGGATCTTCCCATCTACACTCAAGGGATCGGCCAGGGGATGGTTCAGGACTTTGAAACCAAACTCTATCGACTCATTTGCCGATCTTAGAAAGGCCTTCCTGTCAAAATATCAAGTTGTATCCGCACGACTCTACAACTTGAACGACCTGTCACTGATCAAGCAGCAGGAAGGAGAAAGCCTAAAAGCCTATCTCATCCGCTTCAACGTTGAATATACGAAGTGTGATGAGTATGACGATAGAGCCGCTCGGAACACCCTAATGCAAGGGCTTCTTGGCGGTGATCTCAGATCACATCTGATGAGGGATCTCCCATCCACTTATGACGAACTTTCCGCTGAAGCCACCAAATGGGCTCGAGCTGAGGAGTGGAACGCTCAAATGGAAGCACTGAAAACTAACCAGTCAACTCCCAAGCGGAAGGAGGGAGAAACCTTATACCCTAATCCCATGTCTCAGGGGAAGAAGACCAAAACTGCGGAGTCACGCCAACTCCTAAGCGGGGAGCCACGTTACGTTCAGTACCTTGAGTTCACCCGGCCCGTTGAACACAAGCTTGGAGGATATCCTTTCCAAAATCAAGGATCAACTCCCGGTCCCTAAGGAGATTCGAGGTCCACCTCAGGACAAAATCAAGGAAGATATCTATTGTAAGTACCATTCCAACCATGGTCACGTCACGAACAACTGCTACTCTCTTCGCGACGCAATAGAGACTCTCGCTCGAGCTGGCAAGATTAATCAGTTCTTGACCGGAGCCCCAAAGGTGAAGATCACTGACCCAAGGAAGACCACCAACACCATTGAAACCAGGGATGCTCATATTGGTTGAGGGCTGAGACCTTCGACTTCGCTTCTGGCTCGGGTCGGATCATCCTGGCGAATCCCCCACATCCGATCTGACCCGATCTGAGGATCTTCTAAGAATTGAGCGTTCATCTTTTCTTGGTTATCCCAGATCGGCTCGGCCAGATCGGTTCGGCCTCTCCCTGTTGGGGATTGGGAAGAAGTCCCGGTTTTCGAAGAGAAATCGGACCAACCTGTCCGGATCGACTCAAAACTTAAATCAGCTCAGCTCAGCGCTCAAACACATTTGCATTCCTACGCACAAATACTGAAGTGTTGCCTGGTTCTACGATGATAAGCTAGACATTTCCTCTGACCCGATCAAAATCGGGGACTGACCGATCTGATCTTCTTTTGACAAATATAGATGAACACATTTACATCCACTATGATTCTCAGATTTTGAAGCTAAAAACACCTGGTCCAAGCCGGAGCGACTGGCCACAGTCCCGGCGCCCAACAGGAAAAGACTCAAAGGTCTCTAAAAACACCTGGTCCAAGCTGAAGCGACTGGCCACAGTCCCGGCGCCCAACAGGAAAATACTCCAAAGGTCTCTAAACATCCCTTCTACTCTCACCTATGCTCATCAAGCTAAGAGTGTTTGGCTCATCACATCTCCCTTTACATTCTCACTTATGCTCATCAAGCTGAGAATACTTGGTTCTTCCCTCATACTCTCACATATGCCCACCAAGCTAGGAGTATTTGACTCATCTCATATTCTCTTGTACTCCACACCATGCTCGCTGAGCTAAAAGCACTTGATCTCGGTTCAACCAGATCAGCTCGGACGTTCTCTTCTCGGTCTTTTCAAAATTCCAAAGGATGATCCGACTTGGCTACAAACATCCACCTCCACCCACAATTCTCAACTTCCAATCCAAGTCTTTTGCGCTTGGATCGGAAGTTGGGGGACTTCTGTTTGTGGATAAATCCACATGGATTCAATGGTCAATCACAAACCAACACGTGGCCCACCAGGTCCCATTTTTTGCTCTGACTTTTTTTTAAATAGTCAACTTGGTCAGACCCAGCCATCTGTGTCATCATTTTAGCTCAGCAAAATGCCAAACAACATGTACATCTGAGATCGGCTCTTACCTCCGGGTTACCCATGTCTGATCCAAACCGACATTGGGATCTACCAGGAATTCGAGAGATCATCTTTTTCGGACACCATCAGTTCGGCTCGGATCTGGAGATCATCTTTCTCCAGTCACATTTCAACCATTGGTTCGGCTCGGCCCGGACCAATGACCGATCACGATCAGACGTGCTACGACAATCTTGTCACCACCTGATCATCTCAACCATTGGTTCGGCTCGGCCCGGACCAATGACCGATCACGATCAAACGTGGATCTCCACGTCACCACATCAACTCAGTCCATTCCATTCCCAGTTCGGATCGGCTCGGCTTTGGTGATCATCATCTCAAATCCTAGTTGCGGCCGGATTTCACTTGAGGGGATCACTGCACTACCTACCTGATCGGCTTGGCCGACTCGTCTAGATCCGATCCGATCACACATGGGTTTCACGTCTACACGTGAGGACATGTGTTCGGATCGGCTCGGCCTCCCACCGCCATTCTAAAGAAGATCACGTTGGGAAGAACCGCCATACTCAAGTGCACCTGACATGACTCTCTGACAGATGAGACATTCCAGCTCACAGCCATGACTATTGGGGCATTCCACCTGATCTTCCATCCTTGCATTCAATGCAGCATTGAATGCTGAGGAGGTGAGTGGCTGTGCATGCTACTAGTCATGACCGAACGCGTGGACCACTCTCCACCATTCATTTATATGCAGGTAACTTACTCATCACAATTTCCTTTGTCTATATAAGCCATCTTATATGCACAAAAACCAGGACAAATCACAAAAGCAAAACACTTGCACAAACCTTTGACTCACCAAGAGCATACCCAACTTGCTGAGAATAACCCAGAACATTTGCCTTGTTTTTCCCATTCTCCCAAGTTCATTATTTGTTCTTCCTCACTTCCATTCAAACACCATCAAACACATATTACTGACTTCACCATCGGAGTGTGTTTGGCTGGTACCACACCGGTCCATCTCCTTTGATCTTGTGTTTGTCTACAGGAAGATCTCACGTCATCATTCAGCAAGATTTCGGATCAGCCAGGTCACTATCTAAGTTGTTACATCTGCCTTACGGGAATTTGCATCAACAGTTAGGAACCACTATAGTACTAGCTTGCATATTTTGTGCACAAAAAAGGCAGGCTGCTACAACCAATAAACTTGCTTATATCTTTTAATTAAAGCTGTGTCCTATAATATATAGTTGAGGACATGTGGAAGATGTGATAGAGGAAAATGGATATTTATAGCAAATGGCTGTTTGAAATGAAATTTTTAGTTTCCAATTTTGTTGGCTGACGACATACATGATCTTTTATTTTTAAATAAACTTTTTTTTTTTTTTGACATATATGCTTTGTACCTTTGTTGAATGAATTTTAATTTTAGTTCAAAGGAGATTAAGGGGGAGGAGGAGGTTGGACCTCTGTCTTTAATCTTTATGTATGGGATAATGAATAGTAAATTTAGAGCAATGGTGTTATAATTAATTGCAAAGTTGATTGACTACATTGTGGAGTACTCCCTTTTTTTAAGATTCTTCTGCACTGAATGACATTAATCATTTGGGTCGAATAAAGTTTTTCTTTCATTTTTCCATCAAAAAAAGAAATGAAGGTGATGGGCTTTAAAGATTTTATGCTCATTTTTTCCTTTCCTCTCGGCTTTAAAATTAAAAGAAAAAGGTCATTGGGGTCAGTTGTACTAATGAGCTTAACCCTTTAATTTAACATGCGCACTTGAACATTGTTGATGGTTAATTAACACCAAAATTGTTATTTAGCTTTGCTTTCAATACATTTCATCCCTTCATAAAATGTGTATTGTTATTTGTAATATGAGTAGTGTTAGAGATCTTAAATTTGTATCTTAAATTTGAATTTCAAATAATGTGTCAATATTGTCAATATTTTATTGATTTAGATATAGCTCACTATAAGAATTATTTATTTTACAACAAATAAAACATTAACATATATAATGATACATTATTTGAAATTCAAATTTAAAATATAAATTTAAAATCCAAATTTAGAATATAAATTTGAAATTCTTAATATTATTATTATAATATCTCAAATAATCATGTTGTGTATTATCTCTATCTCTAATAGAGGTAAGGGTCTTGGATGGTTTCTTTAATTGTGCTGTAGGTAGCATTGTAATTGTCCAATCCAAGTTTGTCCCCACTGTAAAGGTTCTTGACTATGGTGCAAGGTGAAGTTATTATCAATGAGAATAAAATTGTTGGTATGAGATGGTAAATTAATAAATGCTGTCCATGCTCCTTGTCCAGTGGAACATTAATGTCTGTGTTTGGCTTAGAGCCACTTTATATATGTTGTTTTTTAATTTCTTAGCTATATATTTCTAAATTCCACAAAATTTCCTTTGAAAATGCATTTTTTAAAAAAATTATCCTAGAAACTCCACTATTTTTAATTTTTCTTCCAACTTTCATATAAACAAGGACAATAAATCTCCAATTTTCATCCAAGAAACTCCAATATTATAGGATCTACCTTATTGAGAATATAAATCTTGCATCAGAAATTGGAAGTCATGCCATTGAGTTAAATGCTCCAACCTTAATAAAGTCACGTATAATTTATTCACATGTTGTGTTTAATAAAGTTATGTTTTTTTTATATCACCAAATATAGATTATTCACTTATTTGGCTTAATTTAGTCTCGTATGAAGGGATGTGTTGAAATATAAAAATTTCAATTTCGAAATATTGTGCCACAATATATAAAATTTAGAAAATTGCCTTTTGGCCTTTAGATGTTGACGATTTCATTATTTCACTATTTAAATCTAGATTTTCTATCATTAATGTGATTGTATGCAAGGTGTTAAATTTCGATTTTTTGGGGTGTCGAAATCGAAACCTATATTTGTTAAATTTTCGGGAAATTTTCGGCGAAATTTCGAGTGGGTGCTCGATCTGGTTTTGGGTTTTTTGGAGGCTCGATCTGGTTTTGGGTTTTTTGGAGGCTCGATCTGGTTTTGGTTTTTTGAAGGCTCGATCTGGTCATCTAGGTTTTGGGAGAAAAATGGGGGGTGCGGCAGGGGGGAGATCGAGGGAGAAAGTGGAGGAGGCGGCGGCAGGGGGAGATGAGGGAGAAAGAGGGGGCGGCAGGGGCGCAGCAGGGGGGGACGGCATGGGGGCAGCAGGGGGCGNTATTTCTATATAAAAAATAATTTAAAATACTCCTTAAACCCTAATATCATATACCATATCCTAATTTAAGGTTTTTGGGCAATTGAAAAAAAAAAGTGATTTAGGGTTTCGTTTGGCTGTTTTGGGGTTTCGTTTAATTGTTTTTAAATCCTAAACCAATAAACTCTAATACATTTTTATATAAAAAATAATTAAAAATATCCTAAATGCCCTAAATCCTAATATTCTATACGATATCTTAAACAATATAGAGTATAGATTATAAAGTATATAAGGTTTAGTGTATATATTATAGAGCATTAAGAACATATTAATTTTATTTATTCATTATACTAATTTTATTTCACAGTATTTACATTCAGCGCGCATTATATTTATCTTATATCACATGAAACTTACTATATAATTTGATTTCTTCAATGTTTTTCATCAATGTAGTAGATAATATGTTAAATAAACATATAGTAAAGTTTCATTCAAAATTTTCGTATTTTGATGGTAATTTCCATCGTTTCCGTCTAATTTTTGTCGACATTTAAAAATCTTCGAAATTTCCGTCGAAATTTCTATCGAAATTTCCTCGAAACCCGAAATTTTATTCCTTGATTGTATGTCATATAATTATAGTGTATTAAAACATCCCCATAAAATCTTCAACTTCTCTAACTTTTTTTTTTTGTCAATTCAACCTCTCCAATAGGAAAAATTATGTGACAATTTTTTTTAAAAAAAGAGTTAGTTTTATAACAACATCCAAAGAAAAATAGGAAAGTCAGAAACATGTGGAGAAAATATGGGCAACTGAAACAGTGAGAGAGGCAAGGTAAAACTGAATGATGTCATAGTGCAGAAAGAAATATGAACCAATAGAGGAAATGCATACATATATAATATAACATAAGAACAAAACATGAGGGAGACGACAACTCTTGCATTATGGCCTAATGTTACCCAAAAAAAAAAAAAAATTATTGAACTGCAAAAAGGTTCCCAGACAAACCGAAACTGATTCCACTCTTGTCATCGTCCATTCGTTTTGGTTGATTTTTATTTTATAAGCTAAATATTTATTTGTCTCTTTTATCATTTATAACTATTTTTCATATCTTATTTTACTTTTTTTTTGTATATTTCGTCAATCAAATTATTAAAAAAATTGACGTGACAATGACATTCATGTCATTTGGTCCACTTGAACAAAAAATAAATAAAAAATTTTCATATTTTAAAATGATTGGTGATGTGGCACCTTTATGGCTATTATGGGCCTATTTTTTGCATACGTAAGTTGCCATGTGTACAAAATAATTAATAAAAAATGATAAAACTTTTTTTTTTGACAAAAAAAAATGCCAAAACTTTAAATCAATCAAACAAAAAAACTCATCTTCTTCCTCCGAGCACCCCCACCCCACCCCATACCACCACCACCACCACCACCACCACCATCTCCTTCCTCCTTCCCCGTCCCCCACCCACAGTCGCCGACGACTTCCCCAAAAATGGTTGCACTCTTGGTGGCCTCAATAAGAGCACAATCTCTGGCATCGTCACCAGCCAAGTCACCATCGACGGCTAATCTCTGGCGCCTTCTCCATTAAGCACTCCACTGATAGATACTTCTTCAACAGCGCCTGTTGTCGACTCACCACCTTCTCCTCCTTAATTCATCTTCCCCAATCTCTCCGGCCACTTCTTTCTCTTCGCTCTCTGCACCGCCATCGGAAGCTCTGCATCGGCCAATGACGATGCCGTTTTGACTAGGTTCACTGTTGCCGGTTCTGTGGCGGTTGCGGTTGGGGTTGTTGCAGCTGTCTTCGTTATGTAGAGCGAGGGTTTATCGACTTTTAATTTTCAATCCATGTTAGCCCTGCATCTTTCATTTGAGAAATTCAATCTCATTTTTCTATTATAAATGTCTCTTATGGAAGTCTTTGATTCATTATAAGAGCAAAGGGATGAGAAGCATAGAGAAAGAGGGGAAGAGAGAGGAGAGAGGAAGTGAAAAAGAGAGTGAGAAGGGTCGCCGGCAATAAGAGGGGCTGGTGGTGTGTTGAAGCTGGCTGGAGAGGGTGGGGTAGGGCTCGAGTGAAAGGGCTGCATTTGGGTTTTTTTGTTTTAATTATTTTAGTTTTTAATTAAATTTAATATTTGTAAAGTATGAAGATTTTTAATTGATTTTTTGTCCAAGTGGACAAAATGACATGAATGCCCCTATCACGTCAGCTTTTTTAACAATTTGACTGTCGAAATAGACGGAAAAAAGTAAAATGGGATACAAAGAATAGTTGTAGGTGATAAAATGAGACAAATAAACATCTGGGTGGTAACGTGAAAATCAACTAAAACTTTAGATGGTAAAAACACAATTAAGCCTAAAATAAATGCAGTCAAGTACTTTTGTAAACATTGCCTAATAAGAGGCCAGGTTATTTTCAAAAAACTTGACCGAATTATTTTCTTACCTGATGAGCCCCACCAAGTTATCTACTAGGAGGTGGATTAAATTTCTTTGTTGCTAATTGTTTCCCCTAAAATTCATGGCAAAGATGGCTAAATCTTTAGCAAAGAACCATTGTAGTCCTTTTAATAATTTGCGGGCATACCACTGCATGGCCAAAATGGCCAATCTAGAGACTAAATTCTTTTATCTCTTTTGCACCGAGATCTAACTTCTAACCAAACTAATTGCGTGGCGAGCAAAGAAACACAAAACTCACCTAGGTTCTTAGTGCCTTGATCCTTAAGGACTTCTCATTGTCGTTGGTTTCTATGACTCGATGTTCAAATTCGTAAGTTCGAATGATTGTGGCTTATGTAACGGGGTTAATTGCAAAATAATGAATCTTGATGAATAAAGTATGAATGATTTTATTATCTCTGAATTGAGTAACAATGCGAGTTCTAATAACAAAATTCATAAAGAAAATAGTAAAGAGAATGCAAAGCAACAACTTAAAGAAAATCGATACTAAGATAATAAGATCTTAGCAAAGCCAAAAACAAAAGGAATTAGGTCTTAAAGAACTAGAGAATTTAAAAGAAATGCAAAAATCCTTGAGAATTCTGAAACTTAAGTTGTTGAAAATTTTGTGCTTGATTTTTGTGAGATGTGTTGAGAGAGAGAGAGAGATAGAGAGATAGATTTTCTTCTTCAAAGCCTTATTTATATAGTGATTAATTCCTAGGGTTAGGAAACCCTTTCCTATTTACTCTCGGACTCTTCTTTCCTTTTTTTACGCCAAAGTTATTGCTCTCTTTCCTTTCCTAGAAATTCTACTTCACCAAGGACTCTCAGCAGTATAGGACCTCCCTTGTTTAATCTCTCCGACTTGGGCTTGCTTGTATAACAAACTTGGGCTTATGCGTCCACTGGGCTTCATCAACAAAACCATGGGCTTGGTCGTGATCTCAGCCCATGACCAAAATAGGCATTAATTTTTATTGTACTTGCTTCTGTTCGATCTATTTATTTGTATTCTTCATTACAAAGTCATTTTCCCAAGACCAGAAAAAGACCTAGGCCAAGAGGCGATTCCTTGTCTGGCCGTTTTATCGCTTGATAAAAACCAAATTTAGCTAGGCACAGTCGCCAAATCAATCACAATCAATTTTGTTCAAGCCCAGAATAGCCTTGACCAGTACCAGGCACACCTTGCATCAACCATAAAAAAAGACCAATGTTAGTTTATAGGATTTGTTATATTGACTATTTTTCTTGTCAAAACGATTATATTTATTTTTATTTAATCACTCACAAGCTCTAGGCTAGATTAAGGACAAGATCAGTTGTATTGAAGAAGTCAAGAATGAACAAAGACTCAAGGTATACTGCACTTCATTCAATTCATGAAAATAACAGTTTTTTGTCCATTTGACTAGTCATTCACTTATCATGAAGAATAATGTTTTTCACGTACAGTGGTTGTCACTTAAGTGACAGTCACTTCAGTAGGGCCATTTCGGGTTTTGCTTATTAAAGCTCATTTCATTGAAAGTCCATTTTCTGTTTTTCTAAACATGCATGTGCACAACACATCATCTGTTTTCCCTCACTGAATCAATTAGATCTGATTACATCTCATTTTTTCACGCCACTCACTCACACACCTCAGCACTATTCATCATCTTCTCCATTTCTGATTTTTGCAAAATAAAGCAATATTTGATTTTACAGCTCCTCATTCCTACCCTTAGCAATACTAGGATACCTCTCTAGGACAAAAGAAATATGCCCTTTATTTGTCTCTTGTAGACAGCCATTGATTGGCTTCCACGTGGCTCGGGCAAACATGGAAATGGCGTGTGTGGTGTACGAGTATATGTGATATCGGTTGAGACTTTTTTGTGTGTGTTGATGAGCATATTTTTCAGTGGGTATTTTCATGTGTTTATGCTTGGGTATTGGGTGAGTGCTCATCATTTATCAAATAAGAAAATGCTTTTGATTTTCAAAAACTAAATAATTTTCTTAACTTGTTATTCATATAAAATCTGAATGGGTTTGAATGTTGTTTAAAATCTTTTCAGATATTCAAAAACACATTCATTTAAATTTTTAGTTGAAGGATTCTCCATTAGCCTTTTCTTGTCTCTTGCTTGAGAATGCTAATTTTTATAGAATCCAGATTTGCATATCATTTCATATCTATATCATTGAATCCACTTGCTTGGGAGCAATCGGTGCCGTGTGTTGAAGAGCCCAAGGAGGAGCTACCAACGATATAAAGATTGATTGCTAGCTTCAAGATGTTTGCACAAGGATGCACAATGGTAAGCAGCTGCCAGTTAGTATTAGGACTAGAGTGTTTAAGTTTGTTGTGTGATTGCTTGTATTGAAATCCTTGATATTGGATTTCTTGGTCAGCTGGAAAAGACCCCAAGTTTTTAACCGTTAGTGGTTTTCTGGGTGAACAATCTTATGCCTTGTTTGTGCTTTGTTTCCTATATGTTGTTGATTATTAATCTGGAAATAACTTCACAAGATCACACACTTTACTTTAGCATGTTAACTTAACCTATGAACGCTAAATGAAAGTTTGATAAATCTGCCTACACACCATTTTAGTTGTTGATAGCATTGGGATGCCTACATTGATAGATCCTTTGAGTGCATAGGTTGTCACTCAATCCCTTAGTGTGTTCTGACTTGTGGTATTTACTAAAGTTGTCTTGGATTTTACAAGTCAATCTGGAATTTCAAATTTTAGCTACTGCATCGTCAGAATTGTGTCTGTTTGACTAGTTCCTGAATGATCATATAAAACAAAAATTAGGGTCCGATCACTGACAGTGAATTTAATCAAGTTTATTAAGTAGATAAATCACCTAATACAAACTTTCAATTGGTATCAGAGCGCTACTCTAAAAGCAAATAGAGAGATCATAAGGTGTTGTTTGTTTTCTAGGTGTGTCTAGATGGAAAGAGATCGAGTTGCAGGGTCTTGCAACTCTCTTCCATTCTTTAATGGCAATAACTACGCTGCTTGGAGAGAGAAATTTGAAATTTTCCTTGATGCCTATGATGAGTTGGCATATGAGTATCTCACTGTTGAGTGAATTCCTCCCACTCGAACTGTTGATGGGATTGAAACTCCTAAGCCTAGGTCCGAATGGTCTTTAGCCAAAGTCACGGACTCTAGCTCCAACAAGAAGACTAGATATGCTATTGTCACTCCACTATCTTCCTCACAATTTGCATACATACAACATTGTGTCACGGCTAGGCAAACTTGGAACAAGCTTAGGGTTGTTCATGAAGGGGACAAGCAACTTAGGTCACTTAAGCTTCAAATGGTACATGCCAAATTTGAAGAAATTAGGATGAAAGAGTCCGAGTCATTCTCCAAGTTCTATGAAAGGTTGGAAGCCTTCACAAATGAAGTCATGTCCTTAGGTAAACCATATGAGGAGTCTACCATTGTCCAAAAGGTTCTTAGATTTCTACCTAAGAGATTTCAATCTAAGAAACATGCAATTCAAGAAGTCCAAAATTTGGATGAACTCAAAATTGGTAAATTGGTATGAAAGCTTAAAACTTTTGAGATTGAACTTGAAATGGATGAAAGGGACAACAAGAAGTCAAAGGATATTGCTTTGCAAAGTGTCAAAGAAATGAGTGAAAACTTGAGTGAAAAATCGTCAATGTCCGATGATGAGGTTGCCATTTTTGTCAAAAAATTTAGGCGAATTCTTAAAAATAAAGGGAGATAAGCTAGGACTAGTGGTAACAACTTCAAAGAGTTCAAATTCAAACCTCAAGGAGATAATTCATTTGAGAGAAAACAAGAGAGGAAGTCTAACTTTAAGGAAGGAAGAACAACCAAGAGAGATGTGAAATGCTACACTTGTGGTGGAATAGGTCACATAGCAATTGAATGTGCAAATAATAGAAAGAATTATTCTTCAAGTAAGAATAAAGCCATGAAGATCACTTGGAGTGATAGTGAATGTGAGGAGTCAAATGATTGTGAGTCTTCTTCCGACATTGAAGGTGATGAAGTTTTTTTGTTGCATCAATCAAGGAGATTGAACAAGTTGATGGTGGGTCTGACTCAGAATTTGCTCCTAATGATGAGTCTTACACTGTACTCTGTGATAAGTATGAGTTACTTTCACCGAAACTCTTAGCATAAAGGAAGAAAATCAGAAACTAAAAAATGCTAAATTGAAATTGAGTGAGAAGATTGAGTCATTAGAGAGTGAATTAGAAAGTGTGGCTATCTTGAAACAAAATCTAGAAAGTCAAGTCAAAGTGCTCAAGGAGAGCAACATCTACTTTAAATCTTTGAATGAGAAATTTAAAAAAGAAGTGAATGATGCAAATGAAAATATTGTTGAGCTCACCATTGAGGCGAAAAAGGTTGATAGGATGCTTAGGATGGGGAAGCATCATGGGGACAAGACCGATTTGGGTTTTAGTGAAAATTGTCTTAGTGTATCTAACACAAAGACCATTACTGTCAAGTCAAAATCTGATCATGGTGTCAAAAAGGTTCTAGGTTTCATTAACATTGGTCAAAATGCATCTCACTCTAAGTCAAGTCAAACTACATCAAGTGTCACACAAATTGATTGTTCTACTTCACTTAGAAAAACAAATTTTGTCCCGGTTTGTCATCATTGACATGTCAAAGGTCACATTAGACCAAATTACAACAAATTTAGAGGAAAGAAATCAAATGAACCAAAGAGAAATATTTCTCTACAAGAGCAAGTGAACAATCTACTCAAAGAGATAACCAAAATTGCCTTACTTGTCACCCCACTTTCCAAAAATAAGTCAAGTCTACATCAAAGATGGGTTGTGAAGAGCTCCACTAAATGTCTAGTAACCTTGAACGCTTTTTCAGCCTCTAAGAGAAATATTTGGTACCTAGATAGTGGGTGTTCCAAACATATAACGGGAGATAAGGAGGTCTTTACCTCACTTGCTCCTTATGATGGTGGTAGTGTGACTTTTGAAGGAGGAGATAAGTCTTATGTGAGTAGAAAATGGGTTGTACACATTCCCGGTATACCCAAATTGAAAAATGTAAGGTTTGTTGATGGGCTGAATTCTAATTTGCTTAGTATTAGCCAACTATGTGATGAATGGGGTGGTGAAGTGTGCATGTCCAAGAGTGGATGTAGAATTGTTGACTCCCAAGGAAGGGAGATCTTGAATGCCCCTAGGTGTAGGGATGATTGTTATGTATTTGATGGCAATGTTCAAAAAATTGAGAATACTTGCAATAGAGCTATTGATGACACTAGCTCTCTTTGGCATCAAAGACTTGGACACATTAATGTTCATGACCTTTACAAGTTGTCTAAGTATGAGGTTGTTAGAGGTCTACCAAAGATAAAAAAGCCCGAAACTTTTATTTATGTTCCATGTTAAATGGGGAAACAAACAAAAAACCACACAAAAGGGTAAAAGACATAGACACCTCTAAGACACTTGAACTAATTCACTTGGATTTAGTTGGTCCTATCCAAACTTTGTCAATAGGTGGAAAGAAATACATTCTAGTCATGGTAGATGATTTTTTTAGGTACACTTGGGTGTCATTTCTGAAGGACAAGTCGGAGACTTTTCTTCATTTTGTCAAGATTGTGAAACTGCTGAAAAGTGAAGGTATGTCAAGTCTGTCAACCCTGTCCAGAATTAGATCAAACCATGGAATTGAGTTTGAAAACTCTCAATTCGATGAGTTTTGTTGTCAAATGAGTATCAAACATGAATTCTCAGCTCCTATAAAACCCCAACAAAATGGAATTGTTGAGAGAAAAAATAGGATTTTGATTGAGATGGAAAGAGTGATGTTGAATAGAAAAAATCATGCTAAACATTTCTGGGCTGAGGCGGTCAACACAGCATGTTACATCATAAATAGAGTCTACCTTAGGCCGGGAATCAAAAAGACTCCCTATGAACTGTGGAAAGGTAGGAAACCCAAGGTTACACACTTTAGAGTGTTTGGGAGTACATGTTACATCCTTAGGGATAGAAAACATTTGGGGAAATTTGATTCTAAGAGTGATGAGGGTCTGTTTTTAGGTTACTCATCAAATAGTATAGCTTTCAGAGTTTTCAATTTGCGAACAAGTTCTATGATGGAGTCCATAAATGTGAAAATAGATGATCATGATGCATCTATTGAAATGGTTGCAGATAAAGATGGATTGTTCCCTCAATCTGATCCAAAAGAAGATAATTTGGTTAAAGATGAGTCCAAGTTAGGCAGTGATGAACTTACTGATGACTAAAAACTTGTTGAGTTTGATAAGTTAGAGAGCGATCAAAATGACAAAATTCTGAGTGACAGACCTGAAAAACCAAGATGGGTGAGGTGTAACCATGGTGAAGATGTAATTCTAGGTTCTTTAGACCAACCAGTTAGGAGTAGAAAACAAATGGCCAATGAACTTGCTTATGTGTGCTATGTGTCCATTGTTGAACCTAAAAATGTCAAAGAAACACTCGATCATAAGGAATGTGTGAGTGCAATGCATAAGGAATTGAATTAATTTGAGAGAAACCAAGTGTGGACTCTTGTCGAAAGACCAGCCAACACAAATGTCATTGGAACCAAATGGATCTTTAAAAATAAATCTGATGAATTTGGGAATGTAGTTAGAAACAAGGCTAGACTTGTTGCTCAAGGATACTCTCAATTAGAATGTATTGATTTTGATGAGACTTTTGCACTCGTTGCTAGACTTGAGTCCGTTAGGTTACTTTGTGCTATTGCATGTCATTTTAAGTTCAAATTGTATCAAATGGATGTTAAAACGGCATTTTTAAATGGTTACTTGAATGAGAAAGTTTTTGTGGAACAACCAAAGGGTTTTAAAGATCCTCACATGAGAGATGATGTTTATAAATTAAAGAAACCCTTGTATGGGCTGAAGCAAGCTCCAAGAGCTTGGTATGAGAGACTTTCTCATCACTTGTTGTCCAATGGGTATCAAAGAGGGTCGGTTGACATGACCCTATTTGTAAAAATGTTAAAAAAATGATGTCTTGATTGCTCAAGTTTATGTGGATGATATTGTTTTTTGTTCAACTTCAAATTTTCATGTCAAGAGATTCATTGATGTAATGTCTAGTGAATTTGAAATGAGTCTAGTTGGTGAAATGAATTTCTTTTTAGGGCAGCAAGTTAAGCAAGAAGATTGTGGGATATTTATCTCCCAATCTAAGTATGCTAGAAATTTGGTCAAAAAGTTTGGGCTTGAGTCTTCCAAAGTGACTAATACTCCAATGAGTAAAAGCACCAAACTTCATAGAGATCCAAGTGGCAAGCAAGTGGACCAAACCTTGTATAGGAGCATGATTGGGAGTCTTCTCTACCTCACGGCTAGTAGACCGGACATAGCGTTTGCGGTAGGAGTGTGTGCTAAGTTCCAAAGTGATCCTAAAGAATCTCACTTGTTTGCAACAAAGAGGATAATCAAATATGTAAGTGGGACTCTTGACTATGGGTTGTGGTATACTCATAATACCAACACTAAATTGGTTGGATTTAGTGACTCCAATTGGGCTAGGTGTAGTGATGATTTGAAAAGCACCTCGGGTGGTGCTTTCTATGTTGGGAATAACTTAGTGTCTTGGCATATCAAGAAGCAGAATTATGTCTTTTTGTCGACTGCTGAAGCTGAATACATAGCAGCAGAGAGTTGTTGTACACAACTCATTTGGATGAGACAAATGTTAGCTGATTATGGAATTGATGAGAAAACTTTTCTCATCTATTGTGATAACATGAGTGCTATAGATATCTCTAAGAACCCGGTGCAACATACTAGAACCAAGCATATTGACATAAGACATCATTTCATTAGAACCAAGCATATTGACATAAGACATCATTTCATTAGAGATCTTGTGGAGAGTGGAACCCTTACTTTGACTTTTGTTTCTTCCGAAAAGCAACTTACAGAAATCTTTACAAAAGTTTTAGAGAATCCAAAGCACATTAGTCTTCGGAAGTCAATTGGCATTTGTACACATGCATGATCCCTTGTAGTTAAATGTGCTTCATTGTTTAAGTTTCTTTTATTTGGTTTAAGTAGTTTCGTTTGCTTTTTAAATAACCATTTTGAAATGTCTTAACATTACTTGTCACACTCTCTTTGATATTCAAAAAGGTTCTTACACAACATATATCATGTCAATAAGCATAATCCCTTCTTCTTGTCAAATGTTAGCTTTGAGGTCTCTTTCTATTTAAAATTTTGTCATGGTCAATCAAACTTGTTAAATACCTTTCAAAGACAATTTGTTTGAGGATGCAATTTTGCCTTTCAATATAATTCCTCCTTTGTGACCCATCTTAAGCTAAGTTTTCCTCATTTGAACAAATGTACATCATACAAAATTTATTTAAAAAAAAAAAAAGTGTGACCAAAGAAGTCACGGCCCTAGGGAGAAATAAAGTGTTTTTATGGTGTTTTAGGGTAAAGAGTCGCAAAATTGGACCAAATCATTGCACTTAATATGAGATGTGCCTAAACAAAATGTGAAAATAATTTTCTCACAGCATTTGTCATGAGTTGAAAAACTTTGTTTTTAATTTTGTAGATTATTTGGTGAATTGGTCTCAGTCCTAGTGATAAATGGAATTGGACTCCAATATCTGAGCATTAAGTTTCTTATTTCTCCACTTTAATGGACTCTTTTCTCACTTCCTTCCTCTCCCTCTCCCCCTTTTTTTGTTTGCAGTTTTCAGAACTAATTGGTTTAGACTAGGAGCTATGAATACTAATTGGGCCATGGCGAGATCGATTCATGGAGTTGGTATTGTATATGTTATCATTTTTGGTTTATTTATGTAGTTATGAACATTAAAGGAGGTATTTGAAGGAGTGTATGTTGTTTCCCACTTTTGCAGGTTATATATTATGTGATAACATTGATTTCTAGGAAAATGCTTGTCTTGCTGGTCTGGTGAGTAGTAATGCATTCAGGTTCTTATAAAAGGGTTTATTGGGATTGTTGGGTTTTACTTTTGTTGGTTCCTCCTTTTGAGCAAAATTTGATGTTTGTTTCCTTTTTACAATCTATTGTACTTATTTAGTTGCTTTCTTCTCTTTTTTAATTTTAATGTCTTCTTTTGCAATGAACTAGTCTTAATCTGAAAAGGGTTATGATTTATGAGTAATTTTTGAGTGTTTGATCACTTTGATATCATTATTATCTTCTCTATGAGAACTCTGTCAAGCTTCACAAAAACATAAGTTGTTTATAAATCTGCAGTATTTTGAAGTTGTCCCACAAATGGAGAAGCAGACGCACTTGGACCAGATCCTTAGATGCCGGGAACAAGGTTCTAAGGTCATTGTTTTTTGTTCCACAGAGAACTTGTGGTTGCAGACACTATTGGGGCTGCTGCAATTCATGGGGACAAGTCTCAACATGAGAGAGACTTGGTTCTACATGAGTTCTGTTGCGGAAAGTCCCCAGTATTATTAGCTGCCACTGATGATGCTGCTTACCAGATTGACATCAAAGATATAAGGTTAGGTCATGTCATCGCACTTTCTTTTCTTCTTTTTTCCCCTAAGTTTTCATGCTCAACTTATTAGTGAAAAACTAACAGCGACTCACTGGGACAAATATCAAGAGTGGTAAGAGATTAACTATGATTTTTCATGTTACAGGGTGGTGATTAACTATGATTTCCCTAATGTGGTTGAGGACTACGTTTACCGAGTTGAAAGAAATGGGGTGTTGTACAACTCTTTCTCTGAGCATGATTGGAAATATGCAGCTAATTTGATACAAGTTCTGGAGCGAGCTAAGCATCTGATGCCCCCAGGGTACGTTAGCCATTTTGTGGTATTTAGATGGCCAAGCCAATTTTTTGTAAAGGAAGAACAAGTGCATGCAGATTTTAGAACAATGTAGTCAAATGTTAGGAGAATTGCTGCCATGCCAATATTTTGAAAGTGTAGGCAGCTTTGAATTGGAACAATTGATAGGGGTTATGAAATATTGATCATGGCTGTGACTATTGTTTTTGTGGGATTAATTTGTAATCCTTTTATTTTGTACTTAATTGAAATGTATGGATCAATGGAATGCATTTTTGTACTTGGAATGTTTGGATGAAAGGAAAATTTGAAAATGCACCAATTTCAAGCCACACATTTGTGTACTTGCATGGTCAGGGCATTTATATGAGTTTTTGCACAAAAAAAAAAAAAATTATTTCACACCAACCTTACAGATCACTTTTTTCGGAGTTTTTAATATCAGTTCTATTAAAAAACTGATATATAAAGACGGGTTTAACATCTGTTAATAACTGAGAACCGATATCAAAGTTAGTTTGTATATCAGTTTAATAGGTAATGCGATATGTAAAGATGAGTTTAACATCAATTAATAATTGACCACTGATATGAAAGTTAGTTTAGATATCAGTTTAATAAGTAATGCGATATATAAAAATGATTTAATATTGGTTATTTACTGAAAACCAGTATCAAAGTCCATTTAGATATCAATTTAAAATACAAAAACGATATTTAAAATACGTTTAGATATCAGTTTGAGATGTTTGGATATCAGTTTTTTCAAACATTCTGATATTAAAACATGAAATAGATATCGGTGTTACACTGATATCTATTTTAGGGGTAGAATAGATATCACCCCTGAAATATCGGATTTTCACCCTGATAGATATCAGTGGATCACCGATATTAAAGGCCTTTTTTGTAGTAGTGAATATTATCCCTACCTCCCACAATTTGCATCCTTTTGAGGAACAAATTCAAGTTATGATGTTTATTCTGAATAAGAATCATGTTCCCTTAGGTTTCATCATTTATGAACACATTCAGACCAAGACAATCGGTAGTGGTCGTGACCACAAGGGTGCTCTCATTTTCCCTCTCCTTATCCACCTCCTTTGTGCCCGCAGTGGTGTCTCTCATGTGGCTGGCCTGGATACATTTGCTGAGCCTATGACTGACTATACGAAAATAGTCATGAAGATTAGTGAAACTTTTGCTCGCAAAAAGCGAGGTGATCATGCTCCTTCCATTGAACAAGCGAACGCTGCCCTTCTTGCAAAGGTCAAAGGTCAAAGGTCAATCGGCTATTATTGCGGATCTCATGGCCCAACTAGTAGCTCACACGGCACATTTTGCTGCCTTTGCCATTGTTCCTTATTCCGATGGGCTCGGTATAGAGAGGCTGCAACTACTACTGATTATCATTTTTAGGGGGAGTTGGAACTTAGGGGGAGTTAGAATTTAGGAGAAGTTAGTTTTTTTTTTTTTTTGAGTTACTCTTTGAGCATGTAGTTTTCTGCTTTCTCTTACATATTTCTCCAACTTTCTGTACTCTTGAACTTCACTCCTATTTTTTTTATGTATGTTCTTTTGTCTTTCCATGATAAAAAGGGGGAGAATGTATTTGTTTAATCTACATTGCTTGATGTGTTTGCATTGGTTTTTGTACTATTATATTCTGTGTTGTGCAAGTACTTCTTCTTGCTTGCAGGTACATTATAACATAGTGTTGGGCTGAGTATTGAGAGTCTTGTGAGGTGAATGGATTGATGTTTTGTCAAGGAAAGCCAAAGGGGGAGATTGTTAGTTTCTACAATTTGTTATATTGGTTATTTTCCTTGTCAAAACCATTGTATTTATTTTTATTTAATCACTCACAAGCTCTAGGCTAGATTAAGGATAAGATCAGTTGTATTGAAGAAGTCAAGAATAAACAAAGACTCAAGGTATACTGCACTTCATTCAATTCATGAAAATAACAGTTTTTGTCCATTTGACTAGTTATTCACTAATCATGAAAAACAATGTTTTTCACGTACAGTGGTTGTCACTTAAGTGACAGTCACTTCAGTGAGGCCATTTCGGGTTTTGTTTATTAAAGCTCATTTCATTGAAAGCCAATTTTCTGTTTTTCTAAACATACATGTGCACGGCACATGATCTGTTTTCCCTCACTGAATCAATCAGATCTGATTACATCTCATTATTTCACGCCACTCACTCATACACCTTAGCACTATTCATCATCTTCTCCATTTCTGATTTTTGCAAAATAAAGCAATATTTGATTTTACAACTCCTCATTCCTACCCTTAGCAATACTAGGACACCTCTCTAGGACAAAAAGAATATGCTTTTTATTTGTCTCTTATGGACATCCATTGATTGGCTTTCACGTGGCTTGGGCAAACATGTAAATGACGTGTGTGGTGTATAGGTATATGTGATATCGGTTCAGAATTTTTCGTGTGTGTTGATGAGCATATTTTTCAGTGGGTATTTTCGTCTGTTTATGCTTGGGTATTTTGGGTGAGTGCTCATCCTTTATCAGGTCAGAAAATGCTTTTGATTTTCAAAAAGTAAATGATTTTCTTAACTTGTTATTCATCTAAAATCCGAATGGGTTTGAGTGTTGTTTAAAATCTTTTCAGATATTCAAAAACAAATTCATTTAGATTTTTAGTTGAAGGATTCTCCATTAGCCTTTTCTTGTCTCTTGCTTGAGAAGGCTGATTTTTATAGAATCCAGATTTGCATATCATTTCATATCTATATCATTGAATCCACTTGCTTGGGAGCAATCGGTGCTGTGTGTTGAAGAACCCAAAGAGGAGCTGCCAACGACATGAAGACTGATTGCTAGCTTCAAGGTGTTTGCACAAGGATGCACAATGGTAAGCAGCTGCCACTTAGTATTAGGACTAGAGTGTTTGAGCTTGTTGTGTGATTGCTTGTAATGAAATCCTTTATATTGGATTGCTTGGTCAGCTGGAAAAGACCCACAGTTTTAACCGTTAGTGGTTTTCTGGGTGAACAATCTTGAGCCTTGTTTGTGCCTTTGTTTCCTATGTGTTGCTGATTATTAATCTGGAAATAACTTTACTTTAACATGTTAACTTAACTAATGAACACTAAATGAAAGTTTGATAAATCTGCCCACACACCACTTTAGTTGTTGATAGCACTGGGATGCCTACATTGATGGATCCTTTGAGTGCATAGGTTGTCACTCAATTCCTTAGTGTGTTCTGACTTGTGGTATTTACTAAAGTTGTCTTGGGTTTTACAAGTCAATCTGGAGTTTCAGATTTTAGCTACTGCATCGTCAAAGTTGTGTCTGTTTGACTAGTTCCTGAATGATCATATAAAACAAAAATTAGGGTACGATCACTGACAGTGAATTTAATCAAGTTTATTAAGTAGATAAATCATCTAATACAAACTTTCAACCAAAGGCTTTGCTTGGCCACCCTTGGCCAAAAAATAGAAAACACCACTTAAATATATGTCATTTTCAAAATCTGACTGCTTCATCACCTCACCACCACTTTCATTGGCACTTGCACTACCTCGCCTCCATCATCATCAATACCACTACCACTACCACCACAACCCTCACCTACCCCGTCATTGCTTGCACCATCATCTCGCTTCCATCCTTGCCATCACTAACATCACCGCCACCACTACCACCTTGCTCCTACCAACAAAACCATCACCCCCGTCACCTCCATCACCATCACCACCACCACCACTCCCACAGCCCCCACCATCACCACCAACACATGTACCACATACCTTACATTTAAATTTCATCATGCTCAATAGGTTGGTCAAACAATAAATTTTAAAAATTTCAAGACTTTAAATTCTCTTTTTATTATTTTGAAAAGAATATCTTTCTCAATCGTCATACAATGTCATCTATAAAGGGACATGCACTGTTTCAAGAAAATAAATGACTAAATTGTTGGGGAACTACCCTAAAATGTGATGTAATTAGCCAAACCATTAATGTTTTAGGTCTCACTTTGCAAAAAAAAAAAAAAAATTGTAAATCATTGAGTCATGTGATCATCAACATAAATCATTGAAATCATAGTCTCCATAAATTTTTTGCCTCTTATATAATTACTTTTAAAGAAAGGTACTCCTGTGTATACCATTTGAATGGAATGGGCAGCCGATATCTCATGTGATGACATGATTTTGAGTGTCTGCCCATTGTGGAATATATGGCATGTCAATGGGTCCAAAAATTGATTCCACCGTTTGTCTTCATGAAAGCTCCATGCACCTGAGATCAACCCCAGTAGCCTCCTAAATAGACCACAATATATATTATGATTTCTTAATTGACATAAAATAAAATAAACATGCATATATGATATATAAGCAGCACAGTTTAATTTTTATCTTATTTTGAAGAATTGATGGATCTATAGTCAAATTTAGCACTTGATGTTGGATTATTTTATAGTATTAGAGGATAATGTTCTCTTATAAAACATTGAATCTGGATCACAAATTTAGTCAAAAATTAATTTGATGAAAAATTCGTATTTATTTTCTTGGCTTAATAGCCATTTTGCCCCTTCAACTATGACCCAACCCCCAAACTAAACAAAAATTTGATTAACTTACCCCTCCAACTTTTAAAAATAGGCCATCAAGATTTCATCAATGTTTTTGTCCAAACACATGTTACGTGCCATGCGAGTGAGGGTAAAATAGGTAATTCATGCCTAAAGTTAGGATAAAATGACTATTATTTCTAAAATAAAATAAAAAGATGATAAAAACAAAGAAAAATCTTAACAAAAGAACTCCACTTATACCCTATGGGTAGTGCTAGAGTGCCTACGCTATTTTGCAATTAAGAATGTCACTTTCACTTTAATCCAACTGAGGACTCCAAATTATTGTTTGTCTCAATTAAAAACTTTCTGTCAAATCCGTCAAAATATCCATTAAAAATGGATCACGTAACCCGCTCGTTATCCATTTTAGGAGTAAATTTGTCCTCTCCATCACTATTAAAAAACTAATACTTAAAAAAAAAAAAAAAAAAGGCAGGGAGGATGAAAGAACCCTTCCCACCCACTACCCCCGACCCTCCTCATCTCCACCCCCCCCTCCCTCCCCCTCTCCGGCCACCGGCTGCCGACCCCTCCCTCCGCATCGATGACTCCGTTCCTTCCTGCGCTAGTCTCTCCCCTCTGCCACATCTCTCTTTCTTTCTCTATCTCTGCCCCTTTCGTTTGCATTTGAATTTAAGTTTATATGCCTCTGTTTTCGATCAATCTTCTGATCCATTCTCTTGCAGGTTCTGTTTGGATGAGGACGACGACTACGAGTCGCCGAGAGAAGAGCGAGAGTTGATTCCCAACAAGAGTTGCAGATCCAGACAGCCTCCAAAGTAAATTAAATCGTTTTGTTTGCATTTGAATTTGTGTTTCCATATATCTCAATTCGTTTCTGATGATCAATCTTTTCTGGTTTGCAGGTTCTGTTTGGATGAAGGCAAGCTTGGTTTCCAGCGATTCCAATTTCCAAGTCGTGCGAGAACTCTTCCTTGCTTACCAGCGCTCGTGATGTTTAGGCGGAGGAGATTCAAGCTCGCAAGATCAGGCTCACGTAAGAGGGGGTCAACAGCCGGTATCCAAAGAGGGGGAGGGAGCTGGGGTGGAGGTGAGAAGGGTGGGGTGGTACTGCATCCTCCCTGTCTTCTTTTTTCTTCAATTCCTTTATATATTTTTTTTATTTTAATGGTGATAGAGATGACAAATTTGCCCCTAAAGTTGATAATGTGCAGGTCACATGATCGATTTTTAACAAATGTTGGAGTTTTTGACGGATTTGATAGAAAATCCTTAATTAAGATGACTAGTAATTTGAAATTCTCAATTAAAATAAAGTGAAAGTGACATTTGGTATAAGTGGAGCCTTTTTGTTAAAATTTTTCTTAAAAACAATAGTACTCATTTTATTTTATTTTTTATTTTTATTTTAGGTATAATAGACATTTTATGTAACGACCCGACCCAAATTTTCACTAAAAATTTAAATTTTTATTTAACTATGTTTTTTTTTAGAGATTTTTTTAAGGTGTGGAAATTGTATTTTAAAGATTTTGGAATTTATTCGAAAAATAAAAAGGGTTTGGATTTAAAATTTTTATTTTATTATTGTTTTAATTTGGGGTTTGACCCAAAGTTGACTTTTAAAACTAGTGGGCTTTTGATTTTGACTTTGGGTCCGTTAGATAGGTTTCGATCCCACGATTTCATAGACACGTAGCACGCGTCGTTTCGAGTTACGGTTTGAAAGATATGGGCGTTTGAAGCGAGGGGTAATTTCGTAAAATGGACAAATTGGGTTTAAAAATCAGATTTTTTTTTAGAACTTTCTCTCTCCCTCTTTATTTCTCTCTCTCTCTCTCTCTCTCTCTCTCTCTCTCTCTCTCTCTCTCTCTCTCTCTCCTGCACTCTCTCATTTTCTCCTTCTCTCTCCCCGAGCTCACTCACCTCATCCTCTCTTCTCTCACCGGCGCGGCCAGCTCCGGCCTACTCCCCGGCCACTAGAGGCCGGCGACGAGTCCCTCTCGTCGTCACCGACCCCACATAACCCCCTGTTTTCTCTCTCTCCGCGACTCCTTCTTCTCCCTCCCCCACTGCGCGCGATCGGCTCAGCCCAGCCCAGCCAATTCCGGCCATTTCCCGACCAGCCCAGGCCACCGGCGAGCCTTCCCAACGCCGCCCATCTTCCTCGACGCCTCCTCAAGCCAGCCCAGCCACCTCTGCACGAGAACCCAGCCTGGAAAGGGGAGTGTTGACCGCCGGCTTCTCTCCCTTCTCCGACCAGTTTTCTGGCGCCAATCACCTCATTCCTAGGCGAGATGACCGCGGCTCGAAACGATTCGGCGGAGGATCGGAGCTAGGATTCTCACTGTGAGTGGACTGATTCTTATTTTCCTGAAACGTTTTATACGTTTGTTAATGAAATTCGATTTCTTGACTATATTGCGTTTGAACCTAAGATAAAGGATTTTGAGATAGAATTCGGTTTTTAAAATCTTTTTTTTTCCTAAGTTTAAATCGATGGTTATGGTTTATGCATGACGATCTAATAAGTTTTATATTTTTTTTCTTGAAGAAATTGATTTGGACTAATACCTTCATCATGTTGATTTATTGCCATTGGAGAGCATGTTTTAAAACAAGTTTGAAGAATTTCATTTATATTTGAAAAATCATGTTTTAAGCTTTGAATAAATTAAATATTTCTATTTGAAAATTGTGGTGGAAACTAAGGATTTTGTGGTTTTGCGTATTCAAAGTTTCATGTATTTATGTATTTGGTTTTGTTAAAGAAAGTTTAAAAGGATACGAAAGGATTGAGTTTTACTTTAATATATTTACGATGGGGTTATGGAAAAATGGTTTTCAAAGCACCTTTGCAGTACCCTCCAGGTTATCAGATTTAATAGGTCTTTGGGACCCATCACGGCACACATATAGGCTTTGGGCCGTGTGTCGGGATGCTTCGCCCTTTGGGGGCTGCTCTGCGTGCGCGTATGACCAGGATTGCATGCACGTGCTGATTTTATTCACACGTGTGTATGGCCAGGATATTGCCTGCACGTGCTGATTTTATTCACACGTGTGTATGGCCAGGATATTGCCTGCACGTGTTGGATTTACTTCACTCGTGTGTATGGCCAGGATATTGCCTGCCTGTGCGATGCAGGAATTCCGCACAGGTGTATGGCCAGGATTATTCAAGGTATATAGCATGGTGGAAAATGAATTTGGTTATTTTCAGAAAATATTAAATATGTTTTTAAGTGAGGGATTTCTGAAGTTTAAATAAACTTTATGGTTTTTAAACTAGGGGATTTCAAAGAGTGACGTGAGGTTTTAGAGCTAAACGTGGTTTTGGAAGATTTTCTGAAACATGAATTTTACTTTTGATTTCATTTTTATTAAACTGTCCACTCACTGAGTTTGTCTCACGGTTTATTTTCTTTTGTCTTAAATTGTCCCCCCCAGGTAGTAGTTTTGGTTGAGGTCGAGTCAATCACGTCGAGGCTGTCACATCCATATTCCTACTCGGACCAGTAGGCGTCATTTAATTTTCGGTGTAAAAATTTCTTGTAATAGAATAGAAGCTCTGATAACTACTTTTAAATTTTAAGTTGGATTCTCTGTGGAATTGTTGGGTCTGAGACCCTATTTTGGTTGTGGTAGCGGTGGTTGCTGTTTAGAAGTGTTTTTCACATGTATTAAAATTTCTGGGTTAGTCCATTTTCAAGGGAGGTTCTGCCGACTTTTCGATAGGATTTTCCTTGATTTTGGATTCCCGCATAACCTCTCCGGGTTTCAGGGTGGAATCCGGAGGCGGTCCTATCATTTTACCCCAGGTTTGAGCATGAATTATCTATTTTACCCTCTCAAGCATGGTACGTGACATGTATTTGGATGAAAATATGGATGAAATGTTAAGAAATTGACGAAATGGGCTACATTTTGGTGTATTTTCAAATTTTTGAGGAGTAAATTAACAAAATCTTAGTTTATAGGGCAATTTGACACTTGGGTTATAAGCTATTAACCCTTATTCTCTTATAAAAAACATTTTCATCAATTTATGTATTACTATTTGTTCCTAAGTACACACAACCTAACCTCACTAAGTAAGATAGCATGAAAGATCTCTTATGAATTTACGATCAATTTATTCTTTCAAACCAAAGAACTTCTTCGAAAACACTCACAAAGTTAGTTATGGAATTTGGAATATCTCCCATATAGCAATAGCAATCTCCATCACGAGGAAATGCAAGTTCAATATTTATGCTTAAAAGCATAAATGTGTGAATGAGAAATTGATCTGAGACACATAAAATGGAAAAACAAAGTTACAAAGGTGTAGTTCCACATTAGAAAAGTTTTAATGATTTTAGCCATAATTTGGGTCTATTGGTTGAGATCTCTAGGGATACCCACTTTTGTGCAATGGGAGGATGACCTAGATGAGGTCCAATAAGACAAGCGCACCACCACTATACACCTGAAACTGAATGCGTATGTATGGACCTACCTTGTTTATTCTTTCTAGACCAAAAATTATGTGTGTGTTGGCTTGTGCTACTCATGTGTTCATGCATTCGGTCAAGATTGACGCGTCTATCTGGATAGCACGAGTTGAAAGAGAACACACACTTGGTTGAGATCTCTAGGGATACCCACTTTTGTGCAACGGGAGTATGAACTAGAAGAGGTTCAATAAGACAAGCGCACCATCACCATGTTGGAATATGCACTTATGCAAATGATTTTATAAACGTATTGTGTATATTTCTAATATCAAAGGGCAAATTTGTCTTTTATGTTTCATCCTTCATATATATACTATATCCTTATATATATGTATATGCATAAAAGAGGTCTATGATTTCATGTTAAGAGAATAATGTCCTAAAAAAACTAGGACAGTGAGACTTATATCTCTTAGTACTTGAAGTTTAAACAGTTCCTGGTTACAGGATTGATAACTGGACAATATCAATCTAGTAAAACCAGCATGATTTATCCCCGCTTAACGTCTAGGATAATCGGTCTCAGATTATCGGTGTAGAGACACTAGGAGAAGATCATGGGTGCTAATATATGGTTCACTGAACATGACTGATATAACGAATACCTGTTATGAAGTATTACACACATGTCAACATAAATTCGTTAATTCTTTATAATACGACTGGTCTCTATACTTGAGAAGCAACAGTTGTCCTGTGCATTCGGTCGCTATGCTTTAACTGTATTATAAGGCTAGATTCCTAGAGTTTAGTTAAAGATGTTAATTGGGTATCATCACTGACGTATAGGAGTGTGTGTGTGTGTGTGTGTGTGTGTGTGTGTGTGTGTGTGTGTGTGTGTGTGTTCAACATAGGATCTATCAATCTTAGTATTAGGGGAAATGTTTCCAAGAGACAACAAATGTTTAGATTCATGAAACTTTGGCAAAGTAATAGATCATGGAATCAAGGTTTCATGGTTTCAAGAATCTCCAGAAAGTTCAATTTGTCCATCTCTTCCTAGAGTAGACTAATTAGAGATCATACATATTTGTGTGACTAGAATGACCAACTGGCGGAGAGCTTGTGGATCCACACCTTGGTAGGCTTCCAATCAAGAGAACAACGAATGAATCTTATTTTGTAAATCATAGAAATTATTGTATCATATCTCAATCTGAAGCATAATTGTGTAAAATTTTATTTCCCAGTACGTTTATATGATCAATTTCTAACACACCATACACCTGAAACTGAACGCGTATGTATAAACCTACCTAGTTTATTCTTTTTGGACCAAAAATTATGTGCGTGTTGGCTTGTGCTACTCTTGTGTTCATGCATTCGATCAGGATTGACGCATCTATCTGGATAGCACGAGTAGAAAAAGAACACACTTGTGTGGGACCCATTTATTCTTTTTGGACAAAAAACCATAAACATTTATTTCTATGGTATAGGTGTGTGATTGGTGTGTGGGCTACTGGCTTGTGTCCATGCCTTGGACTGGTAATTATTATTAGAGGAATGCTATTCACCTTCTTCAATCTACCTTCTCCACCGATTTTCTCCTTTATTATTTTCATTTCGCAATGTAATTTATGATCGAAACATTTCATTTTTTAGATCTAACTATAAAGATCATCTCTACAAAAAATCAACCAAATCGGAAATCTTTTGGTTATGTAACTGTGATCAAATAAACAGAAGGTTTTGTTAATAATTTAATTCACCATTTGTTTATTTGATAACGATTATATAACCAAATGATTCCCGATTTAGTTGATTTTTTATAAAGATGATTTTCAAATAATTATTTAAAAAATGAACGGTTTCGATTATGAAAATATATTGCGAAATAAAAAATAAAAAAAGTAGATAGCATTTCCCTTATATTATTGACATGTTATGTCAGGATTAATGCGTCAAGTCATGATTAAGACGTCTTTAATTACAATTGATTGTTCGTATTTAATTACATTTAATATACTAATGTTACACCTTTATTTCCAACAAAGTACAAACAAAAAAAATGAGGTAACTAACTTAATTGTTAAGTTAGTGATATTTTTCTGCATAATATTTGAGACAGTTTCAAATGTCCCTCTTAAATAAAAAAGAATTAATTGATTTCAAACAATACTGTGGGTCGAACCATAATTCATTAGAAAGGAGCGATTACATCATCGCTGGCTGCGGGATGAATAAACTATAAAGAGCACCCATTTGTTTGTTTCTTTATGAAAAAAGGGTTTAATAGGGTCAAAGTTTTTTACTCCTAAAATAGTTTTTTTTTTTTTTTTTTGTGGATTGATAAATAATATGCTACAAAATAAAGAACAACATGATTTGACTTCATTTTTGTTTAATCAGAAAATTAATTATAGATTGTTAATGTCCAATATGGATTAGAAAATGTGTTTTTAGTTATTTTTTTAATGTGTTCCACGCTTCCACCTTCAGGAAAGAAACAAAAAAATAGAAATAAAGTCAGCTAATTATTTCTTGAAAGGAAAATTGTCCATATTTGGTACAGATGAGAGCATCCAAACCTAGATCTACAAAATTTCCACTTTCTACCATGAAACAACTCTGTTACCAACTTACCAACCAACAACCTAAACTCCTCATCTTCTCATTTGCATTCATACATACATGCATACATACATACATTATTGCATACATATAAATATATAATACACATGTACTTTTCTGATAGCTTTTCATGTCACTCAAAGGTCACAACCCCAAGAGAGACCTACCCAATGTGGTCCCCACCCACCCCAATGGGCCAACTATCCAGGTACGCATGCCCACTCATCGACGTCATCTATTCTTCCACACAGCAACACTTCATCTCAGCCGTCCCATCTCACCATCTTTTTACGTAGACAAATATTTGGTGTAATAGTAATACCGACACATGATATTATTAATCTCTTATAATATAAATAAATAACGAATTTATATTTTTAATAAGATAAGTAAATTAATAACATCACTTTTCTTTTCAATGTTGAAAGAAATTTTAAGTTCGACTTATATTAATAACACCACGTAATAATATAATAGATTAATGCACACCAAATAATTACTTCTAGAAATCCTGACACACCCTCTTCTTCTTTTTGTAATGAAAACTGCGACTAATTATTATACGCAAATGTTCCCTTCACCTCACCTCACCTCACCACTTTACAGCTTTTTATGGTTTTTCCATGCACACAAAGCACTTTCCTATTGGACCTCTTTAACTCACCGGCTAATACGTATCATTTATCAAATTATCGTCTCCTTGTATCGCCAGAAATAAATAATTGAAAAACAAAACTACCAACTTGTCCATTGCGTGGGCCCCATGGCTCCCAAGTCTCAACCTTTCCCAGCCGAAATTTCCAGTCGCAAATTTCTAAATGACGGAAACCCCCCGTTCCCTGCTCGAATTTACATTCAACTGCCATTCACACTACACAACAAAAGAAGAAAAATACATAATAAAACAGAAAAAGCTGTACACGGTACACCAACCAACAACGCATTCAATATCGTAAAATCACAATAATTTTATCATTTCCAACCAAAAAAAAAAAAGGAAGAAACACAAAAAAATTAAAATGAAAATAAAGAAAATAATTATCAGAGCGAATTTGATTTTCTTGAATATCGAAGGGAGCGAGCGATCGGTCCCCTCCTCTCTCTTTTGCTCTAAACGAAGGTGGACTTCTTCTGCCTCTAAACGATCGATCGCCGATGATCTCCGAGAGAGAGAGACGCCATGAGAGAATCGAAGCACAAAATCCTCTAAATTTATAATCATGAGAGAAATTTCAGAATTTTTTTGTTCGATTACTACAAATTTTTTTCAATATTTTATAAAAATCAAACCCTGACGATCTTCGCAGCCTTGACCACGGGGTTTTCTCGCGCAATGGCCTCGCGACCCGCGGCCTTGTAGTCGTAGCTGCATACGTGGCGGTCGGAGTAACGGTGCTCGGCGCAGAAGAGCTCACCGCACCGGCACCGGAATCCGGTCAACCCGACCTTTCTTCGGCATCCGGAGCACCGGTTCACCACTCGCCGATTCACCGATTCGTCCGATCTCGAGATCTCCGACGCCGCCGTTTTGCGACTACCGATCTCCGCCGCCGCCGGACCTTCGAACCGAAACGAGCTGGATCTCGCGCTTTTCTCGCCGGAAAACTTCAAAATTGTTGATGATGATGATGAAGAAGAAGAAGTCGTTGTTGTGGTTGTGGTGGAGGTGGTGGCGTTGAAGCACTTCTGGCACATGTTGTTGGTGGAGGGATTGCCGGTGACGCCGCAGTTGTTGACGCAGTGCGTTAGGGTTTCAGGGACCTTGAACTCCGTCTCCTCCTTCTCCGTCCTCTGGGCCATTTCTTTGATTTTCAGATTCCGAGCTCTCTCCTTCGATTTCGAATTTTTTTGTGCGATCGAAAGAGAAAGTGGAGGAGGTTGAGGTTTCTAGAGAGAAAAAAGTTGTGGTTTTTTAGAGAGAGAAAATGGTAGAGAGAGAGAGAGAGGAGGTTTGGGTGGGCGTGAGGGGAGACAGAGAAATGGGGATATGAAGGGACTGAAAGGTCGGTAATGGCGATGGAATATGGGCCTCATAGAGACGCGTATAAAACATTTCTGCGTTTCATTTTTACCAAAATGCCCTTCCTACTTTTTCCTGATCAATTAATTAATTACCTTTACTTTAAAAATAAAATAAACAAATATTTAAAAGAAAAATCTTATTTCGGCTTGGCTTGGCTTGGTTGCTTCTTGTAGATTGGTTCTGACGTGGTAATCGTCATTATTAAGGTTATGTCCTGACAAGCTTAATTTAAGGTTGGGTGGGACCGGGGATTTTACATGGAGGACAATGTTTAGCCGTCGGATTCATTCTATTGGTTGCGGATTTTGCAATAGTCAATCACATATATTTTATTTTTTATTTTATTTTTGTATGAATTGCACTTACAAACTTTAACTCTAATGGCTTTAAAGATTAAAGATGAATTTGTTATATATGTGCGGATTTTCATATACCCTTTTATAATGATTTGATCATGTGATAAATCAATACAATATTTATATAATTTTGTGCCAAATTTATTGTACGTGTCAGTTATTTTTAAGTTTTTTCTCACAATATAAACATGAGTCTCATTAATATACTATAGATTACATTTATTATGTACATACATAATAAGAGAGAACAGCTATATATAAATTTTAATCACTTACAAGTACATTTAGAAACAAGTAAAAATAAAGATTTTTTAATTAGAAGTCTAAAATAAGAAAGAAAGTTAAGTCAAATCTCAGTCGGTTGAAAACTTAAATAAAAAAAAACTCAAACTGTCCACCAAGTACTTGGTGGGCATTGCCGAGCTTTTGTTCTGCAAGCAAAACCTGCATCTATAAGTAAAAAAATACATCTACAAACAAAAAAGATGTATCTATGACAAATTACATCTATAAGTTACCGAGCGCTCGATATGGCATAAATTCTCTTCTTAGCGCGCATACACATATAGATTGAGTTTATACTTAATTTTTTATTTAACTATGTTTTCAATTAAAAATCTTTCAAAAACTGAATTTATAAGTAATTTATTATAAGAATCACTTTCTCAAGTGACACATCATTTGATCCCTCTTATTTGGTCATTTAATTTAATCTAAATAACATTACTCAAAATAATTACCTATACTAGTCATTTTTTCCATCCATTGAGTTGTACTGACATTCAACTTTTTCTTTAATGTTTTTTAAGAAGAGAAACAAAATACTTGATAAAATGTCTCCAAAAAAAAATTGAGATATAGGCAACAGAGTATGTTTAAGAATTTTATTCCTTTAAGGAAATATATGAAATTTAAATTTCTACCTACGAAACACACTATTATGGTCATTCTCATGATTTGCCATAAAGCTATTATATAAAAAAGATGCTTGAAAAGCAATTTCTTTCCTTTATTTATCCTAAATTCAAACAAAAGCTTCATCATGGATGCCTTGCCAATTTGGTATGACATCTTTATAGCCTATAATTCATCGTATAATGTAAAAGCTAGAATGTGTTATAAGATTTCATCTTCCTTTTCTTTTTCTTCACTCTAAATAAATTTAAAATACATAAATCGATCGTGAAATTGAGTAAAACTAAGAAAAATACAATAAAAAAATAAATAAAGTGGTAATGAGAGGGATATTTCCTGTCATCCACTAAGAAGAAAAGAGCAAATATTTTATTGTTTTTATTGGTGCATGTTGTTGCATGGGTAAAATGAAAACAAGCAAAATGTACGCGATCCTAGAAGAATGCAAGTGGAAGGGCAAAATGGGAAACGGGAAAAAAATTGGAAACCCCACTAAAGAATGGTGACAACTGACAACTGACAAGGGCAATTTCTCGCGTCGACCTTTATAAGCCAAGCCGCCCTATCTGACCGCTTTCGTTTTCTCGCGACGCGGTCTCTCTCTCTCTCTCTCTCTCTCTCTCTCTCTCTCTCTCTCTCTCTCTCTCTCTCTCTCTCTCTCTCTCTCTCTCTCTCTCTCTCTCTCTCTCTCCCATCTTTGTCCTCGTCAGATGTACACGTGTGGCTGACACACGTCAGAGTCTCCTACCATATGCACAACTCAGACCTAACTAATACGCTGCGGTACTTATAATCTAGTTCCATGCTATGTACTGTTTGTTACATGATTTACAATTTTACATTATCTTACTATTTTAGTATCTTCTATCTTACTATATATATATATATAGCAATAGAGCCCTCTTAGATCTCTTATTTAGTGTTAAATGAGGGATCACTCTGTGTGGCCCACATAGGTTATTTTGTATTAATCCGAATCATCCATTTTTTACATCTCCATTAATAGATCATTTCTGTAAAAAATCAGTCAAATAAAAAATCGTTTATCAATTCGTTTAAACGGTTAAAGTTTAAAACAAATGGACGAATAATAAATTCCTCTATAAACACCTAAACTTTCATCGCTTAATCGAACGGATAAACAATTTTTGATTTGGCTGATTTTTTGCAAGAATAATCTATCAATGAAGATGTAAAAAATGGATGTTTCGGATTAACACAAAACGATCAGTGTGGGCCCTATAAGGTGATCCCTCATTTAACACTATATAAGGGATTCCTGATTGGAAGGGCCCTTTATATAGCAAATTACAACAATAGGAATAGTATAATTTAGGTTCACAAACTTATTTTTTTAATTTTATAATCTGCGTATCATTTAAATTTATTCTGTCAATTTCATCCATTTTTTTTTTATCAATTTTAGTCACGTATCAAACATGTGATTCTTTTTTGAAATGTAAAAATGATAACTCACTTCCTCGCTCTTCTCTCCTAACGTGATATATGTGATTAAAAATGACAAAAATAATATTTGAAATTAATAAAATGAACTAAAGTGATACACTTGAAAATTTGTTATGTATGTAATTCAAAAAATAAATTAATGCACCAAAGTGATACTCGAGCTAAAATTTATGAACCATTATTATAATTATCTCTATATATATAAAACAAACAAAAAAATTTCAAAAATAAAAATATTTTAAAGCTAATTAATTAGTAAATTTATACGAAACTAACTATCTTTTTGGGCCCACTACACGATATAATATGATAATCATAACTTTTTATTTTTTAGGCCCCACTTCAAATATTATTTTTTGTAAAAAAAATCTCCCAAATCGAAAACTTTTTAGCCACTTGATTGTAATAATAACTATTTTCATGTTTTTATCAAAATATAGTATTCGTTTATTTATTTGATCACAATTAGATGACTAAATAAATGAACCGTTAATTAGAAGCCCAAATAATTAAAAAAAGTTAAATCAAACATCAGCTGGTCGAAAAGTTAAGTACAAACTCAAATTGTCCACCGAACGCTCGGCAGCTTGCAGATGCCAGTGAATATGCTTGTGCATCTGCAAGCAAAACCATGCATCTACAAGTAAAAAAGATGCATCTTCAAGCAAAAAAATGCATCTACAAACAAAAGAATGCATTTGCAAGCAAAAAAAAAAAATGCATATGTAAGCAATTGCATCAACATGTACCGAGCTCTCAGTAAGCTGCCGAGCCCTTGATGACCTACTGAGCTCTCAATAATGTAATTTTTACGCTCCGCACCTGCATACACAGACATATTAAGCTATAGCTTAATTTTTATTTGGTTGAGTTTTTAGTTCAAAATCTTTCAAAAACTGAATTTTGAATTTTCATTATAAATATTTCTAATTTAGTAGATTTTTTACAAAAATAATTTTTGAAGTGTGACCTAAAAATTGAACGGTTATGATTAAATTACTCATCTAGTGAATCCAAGAAAGTGGTTAATTTCATATTAATTTACTTACTATTTAGCTTTCGATCTAAAAAATATCCTTAGTTAAATAAATGAAATCCATTATAAGGAGATTAAATGGTAACTTTACAATCAAATTTTTATAAATTCTAAAATGCCCTTTGATAAATAAAGCCATTAAAAAAATTTAAAATTAAAAAATCTAAAACACTCGGTCCGTAGAGTTATTGTCCATCCATTAATTAGGAACTTCTCTCTTGCTTTTTTTTTTCACCTCTTCTTCCCATTCTTCTCTCTGTCCACATCTCTCTTTTCTCTTCATAAACAAAATTAAATTTTGAGAAAAAAAAATTAACAAAATTTTAATTTCAAATAGCACATATTTCTTATTTATTTTTTAATAAAAAAAAGTATTGGTATCTTTGTGAATGCTTACCAAGAGCTTAGTCAATATAACACATGCTGAAAAAAAAAAAAAAGATTTGGTTTATATAATTTGAATTATTTTTTATTTGGATTTTTATTGTTTTAATTGTATCACTCTTGTAATCAATTAATAGCGCAAAGTGGCGGATCTGACAATAATAACTAGTAGAAACATAATCAGTACTAGTGAAAATAGTGCCTTTCTAACACCTTGTGATGAACGCCAAAGAAAGCCTGAAAGTATCAAAATACAAAACAAACGAAATCAAAAAAACTCTCATGAAAAAAGGTGGAGAAACTCTCGCAAGGAGAGATGAAAACGCTCTTACTTATTGGGAGGAGAGTATTTCAAAGGATAAAAATAAAAACACAAAAATTAAAATAAAAATAAAAATAAAAACAAAGGAGATAGGAGTGAGAGGAGGAGTAGTTGTAAGAACACAAGGGCCACCTCTCTTTCATGAATAGGTTGAGGAGAAGAAAATGTTTTTTCTTTTGGGTGGCGGCTAGGGCTTTTTCCTAACTAAACTATCATTACTCCATGTGGCATGTACTTGCAAGGTTAATTTGATTTGAAGAAGTTTATAATTTACAAATTGAACGAGCCAAAAAAAAAAATACTTTATTCTTAATAATTAATATTGGATTTCGCAGGCTTTTACAAAAATATCTTGTTTTTTCACGATTTTTTAATGGTTTCATTAGTTATAAACCCAATTCAATAAGCCCCATTTTTTTTTTTTTTTTGTAATCAAAGATGTCTTGGACAATTCACGTCTGTAAAGAATTCATAACAAATTTTATCTCCATAATATGAGAGCCTATATAATTTGGCTAAATTAATATGACTTGTTGTCAAAAGTCAAATCATGGTGAGATTGACGGTTGTGATTGGATTACACGCAGTTAATACGTGGCGGACCTAAGTTTGCTGGATAGCAAGTGGGATAAACAATAAAGAGGGTCGGTCACATATGGCCAAGCCCACTACGGCACTACCTGAGGTTCACTTCAATAAGATTGGGGTGGGCGTGTGGACCCACATCATCCTGCGGTAGCTAAAGTTTAGTACAAGACAAGAAATATTACATCTCATTTTTATTTTATTTATAATCATTTATTTATGATTTTACTATAAGAATATATTTTATTTAAGATTAGATACAGATTAATTTATTGTATACCTTTCTGTCACCAAATTTATGTATTAAACACTTGGGTATAAATGGGTTAATATGAGATCGTTATAAACATGATAGCAAATACCATATTAGCATGCGCAAAGTCTTATATAAATTCGATCTATAGTTGAAATTCAATTCAGGCACATGCACCACATGTGTTGATTAAGGTAAAGGTGAAGGTTTTATAGATAAAGTTTGGATGAAATTTTAATTTTGAATTTGATTATAATAAAATGTAAATTATAAAGATTTAATTAAAAAAAATTGAAATAACCATCAAACTACGGAGACTAAAATTGTCATTTGTATTTTATTTATATTGTTCATGTAATTTTCAACACACGGATAAACTTTTCTAAATCCTTAAAATTGGTGTATAATTTTCTGCATTCAAACGATTCCACCATAAAAAATAAAAAAAAAGGTTCCACCATCAAGAAGTACAAAAGAATAACAATATCTATTGTGTATAATAATATGACCGACGTGCAAAGAGACTAGTAGTATACAAGGAAAAGAATATGTTACTGATGGTTTAGTTGCCTTGAGTCATGAATCATGATGGCTTTGAGACTGGTTTCAGTTCCACTCCCCCCTTTATTTTAAGTCTGTGGTTAATGTCTTGGGCTATCTAAGCCTATGGGTCTGGTTTGTTAGTTGTTACACCGGATTGGATTGGATTGGATTGGAAAGATTATTTTCTTTGGAATGTGATGGATTGGAAATCTAACGTGGTCCTATGTTTGATGTAGTGTTGGACTAAGGCCCCGTTTGGGATTGTGGTGGAGAACCCAAAATCTGCTGTGGATGACAATTCTCAATCACCTACATGCTACAACAGTTTTGGTGTTTGGTAAAA
Organism: Dryas drummondii; assembly: GCA_003254865.1. NCBI lineage: Eukaryota > Viridiplantae > Streptophyta > Magnoliopsida > Rosales > Rosaceae > Dryas > Dryas drummondii. The sequence goes on from QANW01012357.1 coordinate 43,219, forward strand.
AAATAAAAAATTGCTTTCTCCCACAATTCTCAACTCCTCACAGCAAAAACAGAAAGCAGGTTTCTAGGTGCTTTTGAAAACTGCAGTGAATCACAACAACAATGAATATTTTATTTTACCCATACTACCCTTATTGATTTATATAATTTTTATTTATTTATTTTAAATTAAAAAATATTTCCATTGTTAGTTATATTTTATATTGTAATAATTAATTATGATATTTTATTTGTACGATTAAAATTATAATATACTTAAAAAAATAATAGGAATACTTATTTAATAATATTATTCTTAAAAAAATTAATGCTAATAAAAATTTGTAGCCACAAATTTAAAAAATAAGTAAAAAAACATTTTAGTTTTACCAAATAAATAAGTGAAATACACTTTCAGCATCATGTCCATTTTAGTAATTATACACAGTCACAACACTTTTACATTAACATTTACCAAACACTTTGATATTGTTTTTTGCATTCACAGTACTTTTGAAAACATGGTTTACCAAACACTCAACTGCTTTACTTTACAGTTGACTTTACTTCACATCTGTTTTTTCTCACAGAAATACCAAACTGGCCCTAAGAGGTTCAATAGTCTTATATAACATTGTTCTATATGTGGTGGAGTGCTGAACTGGACTATTATTTATTTTATAGCAAATTACAAATAAATTAATAAAATATTTGAAAATTTCATAATAATCAAAATACAATTTGAGTTTTCATAATAGTCACATGCACATATTTGTTAATTACATAATAGTTAATTGACCCAGTCCAATTTGACTGACCCTATACTATTCTTAGTGTTAAATTATTATCATGCCCTTCAAAAATATTTTGACTCAATTTTAAAAACAGTGTCACACAGTCACCAAGTTGGATTTTTCTTCACGTGAACTTGAAGTAGTGGAGGATGAGTTTGGAAATAAATTTGTTGTTACCTCTATTGGAAAAACCTCATGAGATTAATCATAATATAAAAATATTATAGAAAACGCAGCGGAAAGTAACAATTAAACTTTTTCTTATCAAACCTATAACCTAGGATGCGATGATATACAAATATGGAATTCAATACATGAACTAGGATAAAGGAATACTTGCTTTTGTTTATCAATAGAGCTATGTTTGTTCATGGTGATTTTCTTCTACGTTTGGATTCACCTTTAGCATCACAAGTGTCATGCATCTAAGAATAGTTCACGAGAATGTGATCCAAGTAGAGTAGATGAGAGTGATGATCGAAATTGCTAGCTCATAATCAAAACTCTTCTCTCCTATGTATGTGAGAGGTTTGACTTTCTTTTATGCCCTTCCACAAATTTTCAGGAAAGTGAAAAAATGTATTTGAAAGTCTGAACCTTAGGTGGACTCTCATTTACACTAACTGAGTAGAAATAACACTTATTTACAGTGTAAGTAGGAAAAAAAAAATTCCTAAAAATCCTATAGTGGGTCGGCCATATAGGGTGGGATTGGGTTGTTGGGATATTTCATTTTTTATTAATTATCCTAAATAAAATGCAAAGTCAAACTTAGTTGATCAGAGTTTGATTATTAGTTTTATCCAAAACTAATTTACTAAGTCAGTATCCCAATTATCTATATATATACATATTTATAATTTATATTTTCAAAATATAAAAATATAATATTTATTGTTTTGGGTTTTGCATAAATGCAACTAACTTGGGCTTTGCTTAAGTGAGACCCAAATATTAATTATAAAACCAAGTCCAAATCTAATTTGAACTTTAATAAATTATTCTTAATAATTAATTTCCCCAATAATTTATTAATTAGATCTTCCATATACTGTTCAATTGTTTGGTCAATCATCCTTATATAGAGTGTGACCGCTTAGTTCTAATTCCTCGGTCATTCTGGTAGTGAAATTTAACATATTCCATGAGAAACATTTTTAGAATAAGAATAATTAATTAATTATATTTAATTAATTAATTCTTTAATACACAAATCATGAGTGACACTTAACAGCGTCTTATGACTACCCAGAATAATCAGAATATCGTTGAACCTATTCAATTATAATCTTACCGAAATACATCTTTTTGTCATACAAAAACCCGAAGATAAACAATGGGACAAGGAAACTATTTGTCAATCCTCTGTAAACGTTCATATGTCTAGACATCTTATAACTGATGTTGTCCAGTCTTATAATTTGAGAAGACTTTTCTCAAAAGTCTTATAATTTGAGAAGACCTTTCTCAAATTTTAATCTAATGCTTTGACCAAAGTTTTCATGACAACTATCATAGAATGATAGAATGTCACACAAGTCATTCACCTTTTTTATTGACGGTGACAGAGTCATTGTTTTATAACTATGATCCTTCGTACATGAATCACTAGATCCAAGCTATGTGCACTCCAAGTGAAGGTCACGAGTATGGGTACATTGTATAGTCATAGTCTAGTCACACATGCACAAAGTAACACATAGTGCCTCAAGTCAAAGGTTTCCATACAACATTATAATTAGGGATTCTTGTTTGACATGTCGTAAACCTTTATACAAGAATTCATTCAACAATCGTGTTTAGTGAACTTTTCTTTGATTAAACACCCACTTATCTATCATAGTGTTAATCTACACAAATGATTTGAGACCACAAGTGTAGATATAGAATCACATGTGTCAATCAGCTGCAAATTCAAGAGATGCAACTCTTTCTCTTCTACATGATATGATGACAAGTTCTTTGTCTTTTATGATTGGATCATCTTTTTGAAAGGCTTGCAATTGAAATTATAGAATTATGCAATCTAAGAAGGGTCGCTGAAAATTTTGGTGAAATTCCTCTAAAGAAAACATGGAAGCTAGCCCAACTTCAGGGGAGTGATGGATGAGAAGTCGATAATGAAGGATCAACCAGAAATTTCTTGGTTCTTACAGCATCTCCATCCTTAGGGTCAAAGCCCATTAAATTCAAGGTAACAATTGTAAACAAAAATTTCCTGTAAATATTTGTATTTTAATAAATCTGAAGGTTACACTCTTTGTATGTTTTCTTTACAAAAGAAGTCCTTTGATTCAATCTCAAATTTTGTGTTGATCAAAGGGCGATGATCACTTGATCTTGAATCAAATAGTTGAATATTAAAGTCTCCTTGAACAGTTGAGATTTGAAAGTAAGATTTGATTGAGGGCAGTCAAGGCTTGATCTTGATCAATCTTTGACCTTGAGATATGTCATGTGGTAATGGTTTTTTGGCTTTGGTAGTGGAAGAATTGGCGCGTATGTATTGTACTTATTGATTCTTTACAAGCCTTATGAAGAACTATTTGAGTGTTTAGGTGTTTTTCTTTTGGCCAGAGAGTTTATCTGATTTTCTCAAAAGTGTGAAGACCCATATTCTGAACCACAAGCCTACATTTATAGGCAAAAGTGCAATTTTGAATTTAGAATCCCCAATTTGAATTCCTTGATTTGTGGGATTGAGCCGTAATGTTGATTGATTTGGGGCTAATTGGCTTGATTTAACATTTAATATAAATAAATTCCAATAGTTTGGAAATTGGCTAATTAACACTACTACAAATCTTAGCAAAGCCAATCAATTTCAAGGGTATCCTCCCTCCATTAAACAACTAATTTTTAGTTGTTTAAGCTATTAGCCACCAAATAGCCTCTAATGTACTGTTAGTTGTACAGATTGAGGTGGCTAATACTTAATACATGCCAATGTCAAGGTTTTGGTGGCTGCAAAGATCAAATCTGACATTGATGTAGACAATAGCTTAAGCAACTAACATGAACTTTTGTTGGTGGTTTAGTGAAACTAAATATATAATAAAAAACTAATTAGCCATGTCTTATTAAACCAAAGATGATTGGTTTGACAGTGATTCTCACCATTGTTGCAGTAGTTGGTTAAATGGTAATATGAAAATTATTGGTTGATTAAATGGTTACACTAATGACAAACAATGGATTCATTACTTGAACAAGCTGCATTGAAACTATTGTATTTGCTGAATTGATTTTGTGGCTAATAAAATCATCATAGAACATACATTCCAAAAAGACCAAATGGGAAGCTAATCAAATGAAACTTGTTTTCCAAACATAAGGATAAACATATATTCATATTGCTGAGTAACAGAGGAATTACAAACATTGCTGCTACAAATACTATCTCTAAAGCATTTCTCTAATATGAACAACTACTTTAAAAGTCTGCATACACCAACCATTAATTACAACCTGAAAATGCAAGTTTCATCCCTGATGAAAGCAACACAGCAGACTTGACCAACCATACGCTAGGATGCCCAAAAGAAGTACACTTGGTATTATATATTTGGCCAACAAGCTAATATATATTAGCAAGTGTTACTATCCAAAATAAGTTTCAAAAACAAAAGTGTTGCAGCAGATATATTGAAGTCTAGCTATCACACACCTCTCTGGCAGTATCACCAACCATTTCACTTCCGAGAGGCAAAGTTCCCTCCACTAGCAGCTGATAGCCTTCTATGCTGACTTGTGCCTTCATTTGGAGAGGAGGAAGCATTCAGAAAACCACCACGATAGGACATATTTGCAGCAGAGGGGTTATGAGCATCACAAACTGGAAGTGGTCGTTGAAGCTGTGGTTGGGAACACTTTGCTAAGACTTGTAGTGATGCACCCAAGCTTCCTTGCGTGCTTCCAGTAGGCGAAACAGTATTCCTGAAGTAATTGTCAAGAGCACTTGTTACACGTGTCTCAAAGTGCATCTCCATGTACTGCTGCTACCTCTGCAGATGCATAATCTTCTCTTCATGCATGTTTCGAACTCGCTCCATATATGAGGGATAAGCATAACATGGTTGAACTTGTAAGAATGGTTGAGAAATTAATATTGAAATGCTGATACAATATTCTTGCAATTTACCATAAAGACTCATGTCATAATTAAGGGCAGTCTACTCAACTAACACTAAAAAAACCATATAACCAACAAAATTTAAGAAATACAAAAAGCTAGAAGAAAAAGGCCGTAAAACTTTAACATACCTTGGGAGTACAGACTCTGCAATATACTTGGTCATGTATGTGTAGACAGCCCTACTTAGACAATATATCTGGTATACATACCTACGAAGACAATATATACATGAGAAATACTTAAAAAATGTAAAACAAAGCAGCTAAGTTGTGCCAAGTAAATCAATCCACAACCAAGCTCAGCAAGTGTCTTGTCCAATTAGTGTTGTCTTTCACAACTTTGTAACTAGCCTTGCCTAACAGCAAAGTACTGCAAATAAATGCATTGAAGTGTGAGCATACTATATTTAGTGGATCAAATAACCAAATTTGTCAAATAGATTAACTAAAAAAAATGTAAGAAAATTACATGTACATCTAAAGCCAGTGGCTGCCAATATCTAAGGCAAGCAATTAATTAGAGAATAACTAAGCCAGGTCTGCATTAATATGCAAGAAAACTTACCTGACTGAGCATTCGGGGAGCAAAGCTCTCCATCAGTGCTATCCACTACAAATATAAGACCCTGGTGGAAACTATATGGATACAGACCACATAAGTATTTGTTGACAATCATGATTGAGGCATATATCAACATCTCATTGTGTTCACACACATTCATGAACATGCTTTTGATCGTTGTTTGCTATAAGATAAAGATTTAGAGGGGTAGAATAATCCAATTTCGTAAAAAGATATTAATTAAGAACAAAACCCCTACCCAAACCATAACCCATCATTGACAAAGTCACAAAACCCCAATTCCCAAATATAAAAAAAATCCTAACTCCCAAAATTTCAGAGACAGTAAGCTAAGCCACCAATCAGAAATATAGATAAATGAATAAGCTAAAATCAATAATTGAAGACCCTAAATCAAACCCCTAACCCGTGAGTCATTGAATCCCCAAATCAAAACCCTAACCCAAAATCCCTAATTTGAAATTTCAGAGATGAGACATACCTTTTGATTTTGGGAGAGATGAGAGTGAGAGATGAGATCGAGAGTGAGATCGAGTCTCGTGGGTGTGGGTGTGGGTGGTCTTGAGATTGAGATAGAGGCGAGCTAGATCGAGAGTTCGAGAGTGAGATCGAGAGAGATCGCGACTGGGTACTGGCTGGGTGTTTCTGGAAATGGGAGATCGCGACTCGCGAGTGACTAAGTGAGAGCTGAGAGTGAGAGTTTTTGACTTGACTCATATATGCTGTGATGATGAGAGAAAGGAGGGAGAGAGGAAGATTTTGGGAGTGGTCCTGTCGCCATCGGCCGCAAGACGAGAGAGTTCTCGCCGGAGAAGATGATAGGTGCTGGGAGAGAAAAGAGAGAGACCGCGGACAGAGCTAGATCGAAAAGAGAGAAATGTGAGAGTCAGGAGAGAGAAAAAATTTAAGTAGGAAAAAAAAATATATTAGATGTGTTTGAGTGTTAGGACAAAAAAAATTAGAAGTGATTTGTCCAGAAATTTCAATGCGACTTACTGGAGGTCTAGTACTCAAAGGAGAGAATCGGTTCTTAAGCCCAAAAATTTCAAAGCGAGTTACTGGAGGTCCGGTCCTCAAACCTTAAACACAAACATGAGTTTACTGTAGGTCCGGTCCTCAAGAGTGAGGACCGGTCCTTAACCCCAGTTTTCTCAAACACCAATATTTTCGAATTTTTTTAAAATGTAATTCAATCTAACCTCCTACAATATTTGTTTTCACATAAAAACAAATTTCAGCCACAAACAAATTTCAGCCAAAAACAAATTTCACAGGTCAATAATTAAATAAAAGCATAATGACAATAGAGTTTGGGGAAAAACTGGGCAAGTCAGAGAAAGCAGTGTTCCTTGGTTATATTGCATCGAACACAGTTACCTTCCCAGGAATTGCTGAAAACAACCAATTTACAATCCATAAATTTCATCAGTTGTGAAAAGATAAAGTTTCTGGTATGATAGAGATACACACACAGTAAGCAACTATTTTAGGAACCAATAATCATCTGTTGATGCTATTAACAAACCTTACCCATGAAATAGTTGTCAATCAAACCCACGCTGCCAGATGCCTGCAATTAGTTCCTTCATCAGTTACAAGGTGGGCGGCGACTCATATTGGTGGTAGCATAAGTTGCTATGAATTTTTCTTCTTACTAACCATGTATTGGAATGAAATTTGGTTGTTTAACAGGGAAACAAAAGGGGGATCGGTCTGAAAACAATGGTGAGGAAGGAGAGAGTTGTCAGAAAACATAAGGCTACCAATTCACCAACGGATAGAGATTAGCTGAGCCAACATATCAATAGCCAAAATAATGACATATTTACAACTTTAACCCTCACAGAAACTATTTTTCATTTTAGTTATAACTGTTGTAACTATGTTTTAGTGGAATTAGGTGGCTCATGTCAGCTACAATAAATAATGCACTGTTTGGAGAATAGCACAAACTAACTCAAACATTAGTTTATGATATTGGTTGGCTTTGATAGGTATTGGAGTAGTGTAATGCCCCTAATTTCGGTAATTAACTCATTAATTACCAAATATCCTTCAATTTAGCCATTGATTTGATTTAATTGATGTTCTTCTTTGATGTCTCTCATATTTGGTGGCCTGCTTTGTCTTGATGAGTCATGTGTCACATGTGCTTGAAGCCCATGACTTGCACAAATCATCTTTGACTAGCCAAATGGTGAAACTTGTAATTTTCAACAATTTTGGTGTCTACAACAATATTAAAAAGAAACAAAATCAGTGTGTGTTTTGATTCTTTGTTTCACTGGTTGGTGGTTACTAGTGAGTTGAAGAAGATCGTTGGTGGGTTTGTGTAGATGGAGAGTCTGAGAACATGTTGAAGAAGATGAAGGGGGGGGGGTCAACAAAAAGAATATGAAAATGTTAAGAACACTTTGAAGCCTTGAATATATGGAAGAATTAGTTTTGTTTTTCTTTTTTGTTTTTAATTTTTAACAAGTTAATAGTGTTAAAGGCATGATAAATGAATTGACATGTATCAAAATATTAAGTAAGAGATACTAAGAGGACATAAGGATCCAAACTCATTGAGATACAAGTTTTGATTTGTATAACTACACAAACCCAATTATTTCTTTGAAACAAGAGATCAAAGTGATTCAAGTTAATAATTTATTGGTTACCATTCCCAACATTTTCTAACACTAGCATAAAAATTAGGGCAATTTTATAAAATAACCTCATTTAATGATGCACTCACTTTTTTCCTCATTTAATGATGCACTTACTTTTTTTGATCTTGGCGGGAAAAGTCTTACATTTCATAGCTCTTTGGCCATTTCCCAAAAAAATCCCCATCATGGTCGATAAAAACTGGCTGCAGCACAATTTAGAGTGGTTGCAGCAAGTTCATTTTTGTAACCACATTTGCAACTTAGATATGAGTTGCATAATAGCTTCTATGTTCTCACACTTAAATTGAATCATGGATCCAGATATAATTGAGCTATTTTATCAATTCTATTTAAAAGGAAAAAAAAAATTAAAAGATTTTGTTCTTTTTCAATGTTCTGTTTCAGATATGAGATTTTGTTCTCCATTACTAGTATAAGTCTTGATGCATAGCCTCTTGTGGTTTTCAAAGATCAAGCACAATCCTATTGAAGAGATCTAATAGAATAGACAAAAAAGCTCAAATATTAACCATTGATCTAATATCCGGAGAGAATAGCTTTGGAGAGGATCCACAATCGGGATATGGGTTGTGACCCTTTGAATGGTGGCCGCTCCAAAGCTTGTCGTTGTAGGATGATCTTTCTGGTTGGATCTGGGTTCGAGCGAACCGAAGTGACGGCCATTATTCAACCCAACCTCGACCACGATTCGAGCAACGACGACGAACTGATCTAGTGCCAATGAGGCCACCAGAGGTGGAGAGAGAAGGAGAAAACTGATTTTAGGTTTCGATGAGATCAAGAGAGATAGAGAGGTGCGATTGGAGCTCTTTTCAGTCTTCCAAATGTGATCAGATCTCATCCAAATCTTGTATAGATCTGTATGTGAGATCTAAGACTTGGGGATAGAGAGAGAGAGTTGAGGTGGGATAGAGCTGGAGAGACATAATGACAAATTTTTTTGCCTTTGATAAGAATATTTATATCAAGGGTATAATAGTCCTTTCAAGTCAAAAAAGGGCTTAGAAAAGTAAAAATTTATTTAGTGTAATTTCCCTAAAAATTATTTATTCTCATTCTTTTGAAATGAGTATGGTTTGACATTCCAAAATGATTCATTCTATGAACGAAGAAGGCCTTATAGGAGAAGAGAAGCATTGACGGGGGTACAATACTTGGGTCACACCCCAGGTGAACCTCCTGGTCACCCCAATCGACATGGACCAATAGCACACTTACACTTGTCTGTTTTTTTTTTTTTTTTTAGAAGAATAAAAAAAACCCATAAACCCAACCTGATTTGGAACCCCAACCCCTCCTCTTTTGTATCTTCGGCGCTTCTTCCCCATATCTCTGGCAACCCTTTCCCTATCTTCAGCAGACTTTACATGGAAGTGTAGGTTGTAGATTTGCTAAGTTCATGTGTATATATTTTTTCTCTTTTCAATGAAAACATATTGCAGAAGAGGAAAAATAGAAACAACAGCTTTGGTTATTAAAGAAGAAAAATGTCTAGGAACAAAGACTTCATATACAATGAGAAATTAATTTGTCGTGAATGACCATTATCAACCTAGTCCCAACCTCCCATTTTTCAATCGAAAGTATTCCATCCCTCTTAATAAATTATTAAACTTGTTTTCAATTATTAGCCATCATTTCCTTAAAAATCTTAGAGAAAATGACAATCAAAATCCAAATACAAATTCAATCCCTAAACTCAAATCCAAATCCAAATTCACACAATGCTTTTCTCTCTTTGGCCAGAGAACAAAATGGGGGTTGGGAAAGTATTTTGGGGGGTATATGTAGAACCCCCTAATATCTTTAGACTTTTGTCTTTTTCCCTTTATTTGGATGTGGGCTGTCTTCAGGGAAATTTATTGTTATTGCATTTCGTTGTTTCAGCCCATAACAAACAGCCCACAAACAAAACAACAAAAAATTATCCCTAAACGGCAACAAAGCAGAGCATTCCACTCCCAGTAGAAAAAAACTTGTCTTACGAAGAGTCGGTTTGTTTACCCTCAATCAAAACCCTCGCTCTCTCTCTCTCTCTCTCTCTCTCTCTCTCTCTCTCTCTTCTCAGAAGATACCCATTTGTTCCTCCCCGGCAATTCGCTCCCGGGGGTTTTTTCCATGCAACCCTATAACCCAATTCCCAAGAAACCTTTTCCGTCACTTTCCCGAGAAAATCCCCGAACCTTCCGTACCCAGTTATCGCCCAGAGGAGGAGTTTGATTGTTGGTTGCGGATATTTATAAACCCGAGCTAGGGTTTTGTGATTGAGGGAGATTTCTGAAGCGTTTGGGTGATAAGGTATTTATTTTGAGGGCTTAAATTAGGGTTTGTAGCGCAATGGGCAGCGTGGATCGAGCCGATGATCGGACCTTTAGGGTTAATTTAACGGGCGATTCAGTTGTCAAGTTGAGAGAGAGTGTGAGGGAGAAGCTTAAGGAGTTCATGGGGGATTACACCGATGACACGCTTGTGGTACGGAATCTCTCATTTGGCTTAAGTCTCTTTGCGCGTTGTTCTGAAATTTGCGCTGATTGTTGGACTGTTATTTAGTGCTTTGATTGGGGTTTGGAGAATATCTTGGGTTTGGTTTTCTGTTTTTATTTCGGTGATTGGATATTGTTACTAGTGGATATTTGCCGGTTTTCGATTGATTTGGATGGTAAATTTTGATACCATGAACTGTTTTTATTGAACTGTGGCTAGGTTAAGCCTTCTTACATGTGCTGGCAATGTTGTCATTGGATTTAAGGTTGGTGGTAGAAGTCGGAGATGCTAACTCATAAGCATTGCGGAACTCTTGAAAATTATTGTCATTTAAATCACTACCCATAATTTTGAATACATCCTATTTGTTGGTATGAGCATGTAGAGAATGGTTGCTTTTCTCTTGCTTCTGTTAAGATACCTCTGAGATGCACCAAGACTCCTTTGGGGTTTTTTTGTTCAAAGAGTTAATGGCCATTGTTCGAAATGTGAGCAATAAAGACTAAGGTGCGAGATGTGTGCCAAATATTTATAGGTTTTGGTCTGAAATTCTTTAAGGTGATTGTGTGGGGAGCTCTTGGAGAATTGCTTATGCCCTTTTTCCCTCTCATGTGCTGATTTTTTCCTTAAGGAGCATTGAGGAAATATAATGTTATGTTCTTGATGGCTGATGTATTTGAATAATTCTCTGGTGGACTACCGATGAAAAGGGGGGGGTGGGGGGGTGGGGGTTTGTAGAGGTGTTGCCCTTAGGGCTATGCTAACTACTGCAAGGCCCTGGAGTTTTATATATGAATAGGATAGGCTTTAAGCCCATATGGGTTTACTTGGGGTAAAATAAGCTAATTGTTGTTACTTTAAGCTAGGAAGCATCAATCACGAGCATGCCTTTGGAGGTGGTATGTCCAACACACCGGTATGCATGACACATAGAACACATTGCTTTTTAAGGTGCCCTTAATAGAAAATTTATCATATAGTATTAGAAGTTGTTAAAGGTAGAGATTAAAGGTAGTTGCCCCTTACAGGACCATGAAGTTGTTTGAATAGATAGTACTTGATTTTTTCCATCCAATACCCAAAAAATGTTTTCTGCAATTACCTCTTATTTTCATTGATGTTATGGTTGTTTTTTTTTTTGTTTTTTTCTGTATCTCTATCATGCTTGGGTGGGTTTGTTTTTTGTTTTATGTATTTTTTTATTTTAGTAGTGAGTTTAAAGTTTAAACATATGCTGTTATAGTTATTTGCTTTATGTTTTTAGTGTACCGATGTTTTCTCTATTAATGTGTACCAGGTTCTTTTCTCATTTATTTTTTCTCGCACCTATTCTAGTTATAGATTTAACTTTTTATAACTTCTATATATGGTGCATTGGCCAGTTACATGGGTGTTATGTGGTTTTCTCCTTTTCTTCACTTGCGGTTCATTAGGTGCTACTATGTTCTTTTTGTGGTCATCTGCTTGCTGTGCTTGATTTGCTACATTTGGACGGGAAGGATTGGTAGGAGATTTGAAGCAGTGGAGCGTCATATGTTAGAGATGAAACATTCTTTTTGAGGACGTTTTTCTTTTGGTTGACTTGTTGTCTTTCTTCTTCTTTTGTCTTTTCTTTATGTTTTCAGGGCTCTTTTAAACTTGTGTACCCTTGATTTTTCTTGAAATAAAATTTACGTACAGAATAAATTTATGGCACTAGAACTCTAACTCACTTTTCTAATCTTCATTGCAGGAATATGTAATTGTCCTTTTAAGGAATGGAAGGGGCAAAGAAGAAGCAAAGAATGAGTTAAATGTATTTTTGGGGGATGACAGCGATTCTTTTGTTTCTTGGTAATTTGAATATCTTTCCTCCTTTATGAGAAAAGTTGAGTTAATAGATAATGCATGTTTAGCATTTCTACTTAGCTTTGTGACCTGGTCACATTTCTTCTCGGCTATATAATTTAATTATTTGTTTATTAAAATTATTCCTGACAGGTTGTGGGATCATCTGGCTTCAAATTTGGATTTGCACGTACAACCTCAGGATTCGCATTTAGAAGACGTGAGTAAAAGAAAAACCATATCAGGGGACCAACCTGGAAAAAACGATGCTCATAATCTGGGTTCTGAGCCAGAAAGAGAGAAGTCTAATAAATTATCTAGAAGCCGGCACAATAGGGAGTGGAAAGGACTAGCAAGGGATGCTGCTGAACCCCCTCCTTTTCGAAGCTCTGAGATTGGAAATATTTATATTGAGGAAAAAAGTCATGACAAAGTCAGTCGTGCAAGGTCTCCTTTGCCCCAGCCTGCAGCTCAGAGGAAAAGGATTCGACCTGATGAGCGGCAGAATACAAAGGTTGGTATTTTTAATTTTTTTAATTTGAGATTGACTCTAATCATTTGATATTGGAGCTTGCATCTGTTTGTGTTTGGTGACATTTTATTCTTGTTGTAATTATCTGTTCTTCAGTTTTATTAAATATTCATAAATAATTAATATATGCCGATGTGTGGTGGAGACTGCTCATTTTCAGTGTTTGACTGGTTTTTTTTTTTTCAGTATTGGATCTGTCTTGTTTTTCAGTATGGGAACTGTCTTGCTTTTCAGTATTGGAACTGTGTTGTTTTTCATTTTTGGAACTGTCTTGCTTTTCAGTATCGAAACTGTGTTGTTTTTCAGTATTGGAACTGTCATTTTTACATGAATCGCATCTGCAGATTGGAAAGATTTGTTTAAGTTGTTTCGTTTATTATTCTTCGATCCATCAGTGTTCCATTCTTGACCATGTTTTATGTGGAAACTGAAATAGCATTTAATTTTTTCCCCTTCATTTTCTTTTTAGAATATTTTGTTGTTGATATCATGCATTAATTTGCATGTGCTTGCATGGGTGTTAACATACTGGCTTTTAATATATCTATGGTTTTCAATGTATATTCTGCCCTCCCCCTCGTCCCCTCATCAATGAAAAAGAGGATTTTATGTGTATTAAGCAAGATAATGTTGTAGACTAGACTTATTCTCCTAAAAAATTCTTCTTTGGTATAAAAAGTATGCACTTCGATTATTATTATCCAATTTTCTGAGTCAATCAATATCTTCACAGAGGGAACCAGTTTCGCAAGCAAATATTGATGCCCCTCGACGGCTGCTTCAATTTGCTGTGCGTGATGCACTGACAACCTCAAGGCAATCCAATTCAGCAATGGAGCCTTCATTGAAGCGCCTCCGTTCTGTGGTTTCTACACCCACTGTTGACTCAACATTGGTTGATCGTCCCCGACGAATCCAGTCTGTTGCCAGAGTGCCAAATCCCATGGCAACTGTAATGAAAGCCGTGGCAGAAGCTGCTGAAGATGTGACAAGAGTTAAATCTTCCGGAAGTGTGTTTGACCGGCTTGGTCGTGGTATGGATGTTTCAGAGACCACTGGGCCACTCGCTTCATTTAGAGAAGCTGCTACTGAGGATGTTGAATATGAAGATGTCCAAATACTTGAGCAAACCCGATCAACATATCTACAAAGAAGTGAACACAGTGGGCAATATGTAGGGAATACTATGTTAGAAAGTGATACTGGTTTGGTTTCTGATTCTGTATCAGACAATGAAGGTTTTGATGATGTCAATGTTATGGGTCGTAGAGTTACTGATGTTTCACAAACTGGGACATCTGGTGGAAACAAGGGTGAGAATTCACTGAAGGTGCAGTACAGTGTAGCTAAGAATGCTGACAATGTTATGCAGACATCAAGGAATAAAGATCATAGTCGACCTACTGCAGCTGCGAATTCTTCACATAAGCTTGTGAACATATCTGTGAATGTCAATACTTGGAAACCACCCCATCAGGAGCCGAGAGAAGTTGCTGAACTGGATGATTGGAAATCTGTACAGGATGATGAGGCAGGGTTTCCTAAATCTGATTTGCGTGTGATGAAGGAGAATGGCAACCCTGTCTCAGTTGGTAATGGAAATGTAAGATGAACATACACACACACACACACGCCTTACATGATTGTTTATCTTCACTTTCTCAATTTTCCTTTATACTCAGCTACTTGCGTTGGTGATAACAGGCAAATCCTGCTGCAGACTCCCAGAAGTTGCTTTCATCTTCCACTGGTGAGTTTTGGAACTCATAAAAATAGTCAACTCTTTTTTTTTCCTGCATGTTAATATTGTTTAAAGTTGAGATGCTAGTTTTCCTCCCTAATTTAGGGGAGTTGATCCCTTGTTATTAGCTCTTCAAACGATTGATTCCCTTTCCTGCATTGGATCTTCCTTGATTTCATAATTTATTGTTTTTACAATATTGTGCAGGTCAATATGCTGCTGGTCGTCCTTTGGAGGACGCAGATTCTCGAACTATCTTTGTTAGCAATGTAATAGCTCATCTTTTTGCTATTCTGGGTTTCAGAGTTTGTCTTGGTTCTCTACGTTCTTAGTTTTGTTATATTTGTTACAAATTCACAGGTCCACTATGCTGCTACAAAAGATAGTCTGTCTCGACATTTCAACAAGTTTGGGGAAGTTCTAAAAGTGGTGATACTTACTGATGCAGCAACTGGGCAGCCTAAAGGGTAAGATGTGTCGTCTCATAATTCTACTTACCTTTCACAGCGACAAGGCATAATTTTTCCTTTTATTTGGGGACAATACATATTCTTTAGTTACTCTTTTTCTGAATATCGGTACTTGAGCAGGTCGGCTTACGTAGAGTTCACGCGAAAGGAGGCAGCAGACAATGCACTATCTCTGGATGGTACCTCCTTTATGTCACGGATTCTTAAGGTAATAATTGCAGAATCTACATCTCATAATTTACTAAAAGCGATATCTTTTGCTATTGTCAGCTCTTGGGAGAACAGACATATCTAGTTTATATATTGCCTTAACATATTTGTCCTGCAAGCAAAACTTTTGCAACACGGATATGTCTTCAATGGCCATTGCATTTTGGCCTTCACCCATCAAGTATTAGACTACGTCAACTGTGATGTGGAATCCATACTTTTTTTTTTTTTTTTTTCTTGTTGGTGGTGGGGGGAGGGGGCCGTTTAAATGGAGTTACTTGTAGGACAATCCTTACAATCATTATCCCATTGGCAGGTTGTAAAGAGGGGTGCTGCACATCAAGAAGTTGCTCCTGTCATGACATGGCCACGGATTGCCCGTGGTTCTCCATTTGCCACTGCCAGGTTTGCTAGGTCTCCTTACCCAAGAGGCATGCCTGGTGCGTTTAGGCCTCGTCCCCTAATCAAACCTGGAGCCAGGAGCTTGCAGTGGAAGCGGGATACTCAGGCCACTCCTGGTGACAGTAGTGCTTCAGTTTCTGGCAATTTTGTTTCCTCACCGACAGCTCGTAGTCTCACTTATGTTCGAACAGAACCCAAGCCAGAGGGAAACTAGTAAAAAAATGTTACCTTCTACAAAATGCCCGACTTGACATTGCACCACTTGTATGCTCAAGGTCGTTTGAAATCCAACAAATTGGAGTATATTCTTTTTGTATATGGTTGAGAACATTGTTGCAAGGAGGTCTGAGGAGGTGATGGGGAGGCTTCCCTACTCGCAATTTTTTTTGGGTATAATTCTTTTGAGTTGGAGAGAAAAGGGGGTTTGGTTGTTCCGGCATGGGAGAAAGTGAGTGCTGGGGTAACCTTCCGGAGATGTACTTTTAGGATTAAATTTGTGTATAGGACTAGGGAGGACGGATAAATGGTTTCTTTTTGAAGGATCATATCTTTTAATTTGTTTTGTAATTCTTATAATTATATAAACACTAAAAAAAATGATAAAAGCGGAAAAAGGAAATTTAAGTTGCTTCCTTTGTGCACCAGCTAGCTTTATTTATTATTTTCTTACATATATATTCGATGAGAAGAACTTACCTGCAACAGCAGGTATGCCAGCTGTTATCACTGCCCCCATCTCTCTCTCTCTCTCTCTCTCTCTCTCTCTCTCTCTCTCTATTTATTGGGGATAACACCGGCACAGGTAAGTTATTTTCATATTGGATTTAGTGATATCTGGTCTTATGTGGCTATTTCGATTAATGAGTCAAAAAGTGTGCAATGTATATTATATTACTTTTAATATGTATGCTATTTGATTGCGAGTGATCACAAATTTCAGCGAAAGAAAATTAAAATTTGTATTCACCAATTTATGATGAAATTTGTTTGATAGAGATAAATGAGGTTTGGTGTTGTAATTTTAGTTTAAGGTTTTTCTATTGTAATACTCTTGCACAAATGACTGCGAGTGAGTAAATGGTAGTGGCACTAAAGCAGTGCTGGAAAATGCACCTCAAGATATCACATTCCCAATTATTCAAATATCTAAATATGCTCCTGGCCAAAAAAAAAAAAAAAAATCTGAAGAATGCCAAAGGGATCAAGAATAGGGGGCCTGGAAAGCCCATGATTGGTGGTTCCCCTATTTGAAAAACATTGATTTATTGGACATTTAAGAGTTCACCTTCTTTTTTTTTTGGTTTGAAATTTGGAAAGGAGTTCCTTCACCTACAAATACATAATACATCAATTTTAGATTCTGCTGATTGCTGTATCCACCAGCTCTCCTCACTCTTACAGCAGAAAGCATAAGTATGCGTCAGTATTTGCAGGTGCGGAGACAATGTAACACCATATGCTTTTCCAGTTACAATGGCACCAACATTTCAAATTAACTTTATGCATACTAAAATAAAGAGTTGCCTAGGCAAATCCTTAGCGTGCTTATCCAGAGAGTGTTTTTGTTAGAAGTACATAAATTTGTATACTAAAAATCAAAGTGCTTTGTGTAAATATACGTGGAAGTGCTAGGTAACCTTTCTCAATGTATACAACAAGTACTTCTATAATCTAATAGGACTTTTTAACTTTTTTTTGCCAAACGTATGTAAAAGCTCTTTTTAGCTCTCCAAAAGCCACTAACAAACATGCCCATCGATTGATTGTGTATTTGTGCCAAATACTAATTAATCATAACCCGAAATATTGGATTAATCAAATGAGTTGACACAAACCTAACATATCCATTATTAATTGTATTGTGTATGTGTTGAGCCACATATATTGTGATAAAAAAATTGCAATTCCTCTTATTTCTAAACCAAATTTATGATTAGCACTCATAAGATAAAAATCCACTTGATCGTGATACGATAAAAATCTACAAAATAATCGTATAATTCTCAATTCCTCTCATTAAGAAATAAGAAAATTAGCCATTTCTTTATATGATATCAAATAAACATGTTTGCTGTGTCAAGATTATTGTTCGTATTTGCTCCAATTTGTATTTGCTGTGTCAAAATTAGCCATTTCTTTATTCGTATTTGCTCCAATTTGACATGTTTATTATTCGTATTAGCAAGTGTAATTAATGAGTTGGTGTTATGTAATGACAACTCTAATATAATCCGTTAACTTCGTGTTGAGTTCAAATCGTATCATCGCATCAGATTGCAAAGTGCCAACCCTACTCATAACTTTGCCAATACTACAATCCATATCCAATATCTTGGGTGGTAAAATCTGTTAACCCAGCAAACAAAAATGGAAATACTCCATAACTAATAATCTGATTCGACTTTGGTAAATCAACCATATGACAATCCAACAACATAATCACGAATCAAAATTCATGAAAACAATCTTATTAATCATAACTAAAACTATCTTGTAAGCATTGTGAACAAAACTCCAACTGACAAACCAGCAATACACAAGAAAGAAAGTCCACGAACCCGAACAAAGAAGATATTCAAATTTTTAGCAACCTGAAGAGCGAGAGTCAAAATCTGCAGCCTACCTTGCAATTCCATCTTCGTAAAGAAGTGTATGGGCTTCAAAGACTGCCTCAACATGAATGCCAATGAGAAGGGCAACCCAAATGCCAGAAAGCTCTGAATTGAGACCTCCAGAATTGGCGAAGACCGAGTGATGTATGAAATCCAAGCTCCAAGGCCGAGTTGGACCAAACCCAGAAGAGCCACTGCCCTGCTCAGACTGTACATGTTCTTCGCCATGCCTTCGAGAACTGCTCTGGTCTCATTGGCCAGAGCAGAGAGGTCACGCTCCACGGTCGGTCCTTCGATTTCTTGGTGCTTGAATTCAGGGTTTTGGCTGGGGTATTCACTAGGCTTTTGGGGTTTCTCAGATTCTGGTGATGATGATGATGATGAGGAACCAGAGGTTGAAAGAAATCTGGGTTTGTTATCTGATAACCATTTCGGCCTAGGATTGTACAAATTGGTACTGAAACTTGAACATGATCGTGTAAAACCAAGATTGAAATTATTGAGTTCAGGATCAAAGACCCTTTGGTGAAGGCTTTCGAATTGTGTACTGGAGCTTGAATGTGACCCAAAGAAATCGAGATTGGGGTTTATGGGTTTTGGATTTGGTGCTGTTTCGTAGTCGTTGACAACGGTGGTGGGGGTTGATGAAGATGTGAAAGGTTTTGAAAGATCGAATTCAGGGTTTGAGAGTGTTTGAGGGAAAGTGGGATTGGAGAAGTGGGCGAAGGGTTTAGGGGTTTTAGGATATTGGAGCTTTTGGGTGATGAAGTAGGTGGAGGAGGATAAGGACAATGATGAAGAAGAATGAAAGGATCTTACAAGCTTGGAGCTGAGTCTGCGTGAGATCATGGCGGCCATTTTTGGTGAACCAAAAATTGAGAGAGAGAGAGAGAGAGAGATGGGGAAAGGTTAAGACGAGAAAAAGCATAAGGCGATGTATCCCTAAATTTAAGCAGAATGACCCTTAAATCGCCAAAAAAAAAAAAAAAAAAAAAAAACAAAATAACC
The DNA here is from genome assembly GCA_003254865.1 of Dryas drummondii. Classification (NCBI taxonomy): domain Eukaryota; kingdom Viridiplantae; phylum Streptophyta; class Magnoliopsida; order Rosales; family Rosaceae; genus Dryas; species Dryas drummondii. The sequence goes on from QANW01012357.1 coordinate 62,669, forward strand.
CAAAGNGTTAGAGGCCCGGCCCAACTGAATTTCATGTGGGCTATGTCACAAAGGAAAATGGTACTTTTTTATATTATTTTTACGGCTAGGAAAATGCTAATTATTCAATTTCACAGCACCATGTTATAGCTAAAAATATCTAAGGGTACGTGGACGGCCTAGATCTCAACTAAAGCTGGACCTTTTTTGGGCTGGAGACCGAAGGCAGAAAAAGTATGATGTGTGATAGTGGGCCGTGTGACCCAGCCTGACCTCTAAGTCTTCGGCGATTGTTCGGCCGAGAAGGAACCACGAACTCTGCTTGGATTCTTTACTCGCCTAGTTTTGTGCTAGGACTTCACTGATCTATGTTAATCCTAACCCTATGTATGAGCTCAAAAGTCTGTACTATGGGGTTTAAAGTAACTTGGCTTAAGTAAAAACAATTAACTTTAAACAGGACAACAAAGTTGATATTATCTTGGGTTGGTTGATAAACAATGATGGATTTCACCACAAATCTAACCATTTAAAACCCTTGCAAACAATCATATACCATATTAACTTCAAAATAAAGTGCTAAAATGATTCCTCTTCATTCAAAAAGGGACATCAACTACAATATCCGGTCAGAATAGACATAAAAAAACATATAATCATAAACAAATAAAAGTAAAAATAACTTTGAAAACATATTGGAAAACTACCTTGAAAAGGAACTCTTAAATTGTCATGTCCTAATCCGGGCCTACTTGGTCACATGGTATCCACCACACTACTTGGTCAACTTGAGAATGAATTAATCACCTCAGATCAATTATTTCCAAGTTAGCTAATTAAGTAATGTTAAAGTGTAAGAATTTTTCCTAAATATAACTAAAGGGAATTTCATAGTGCACAAAGAGTGTGACACTTAAGGAATGTGAGCCCTCATTGGAGGTGTAAAATATCCATTTTAAAGAAAATATTAGGCCCCAAATTCTAAATATAGATTTAAACTCATTTTCGGATTGCAAAACATTTAACAAAGGAAAGAGGATAATTTTTAGAGATAATTAGACTTTAGGTCCTTTAGAAAAATAGTTTTTAGATGAAGACCGGGGGTATTTTAAAATTTATAAGAAAATCCTTTTAGTTCATAATATAGTCCTTTCCCGATTTGAAATGTATTTCCCTATATTTGAAATGTATTTTCCTTCTTAAGGTGTAGAGTGAGCTTTGTAAAGACTGCATGTTAAGTTTTAACTCTTAGATTTTGGGCAAAACTCAAAATCTTGGAGTTAAAACTTAACATACAGCCGTCAAAGAAAAAAAAAAGATTTAATTAAAAACCTTAAATTACTATCAGTTTTAGTCTAAGAAAAACTCATAAAATGATTCTAAGTCTCCCTAATTTTTACCAAGTCGGTCCATTGGTCTGAACTAGACTTTACACCTTCCTAGAAAAACAAAGGGGATTGAACCCAAGGTTAATAAAAACATAGCCCTTTGTCTCAAATCAAAAGGTCCAAACACTAAATATTAGTTTCATCATCTCAAAACAAATATGGAATCATATATATGATATGCATGTTTAAGATGAAACTCACAATTCAAGTGTGTAATCCAATTATGAATATATATAAGTATTCCCAATGAAATGTCAAGAAACAATTTCTGTCCGAAATCAAGATTATCAACTTATGAACACATTCTTCAATTCAAGGTTAACTAGTAATTTTTTAATTTCTATCAAGTTCTATCTCAAGCTACCAGTAAGTTTGCCTTTACTAAGATTCATTTAGTGTACAAATCCTCTTTTCCTTTTCAACAATACTTTGTAGAATAATTGACCTCATTCCTAATTTCACATAGTTATTTACAAGTCCCTTAATGAGGTCGGGTGTTAAGAATTAGATACATGAACTGTATAAGATGATAGAGTTTATCAATTCCCAACATACAGCAGCAAGAAATTTACTCAATAAGCAAAGGTTCTAATTTATAGCTCTATACAGGATTCTTAGATTTCAAACAAGAGAGCAATACAGTCTCTAATTCCCACCTAGAAGTCCTTAAACAAACCTCTCAATCCTAATTTTGATATTAAAACTGAAAAGAAAGAACAAGCTAGTTGTATAGGTACCCTTTTAACTCACTAAGGAACCTTTACCTATTTACTTTCTCTAAGAGGTCTTTTAAGGAAAAATTAGAGTTTAGTCATTCTAAGTACATTTCTTATTTAGAAAAAGACCTTATGGCTTTTTTTTTTTTTTTTTTTTTTTTTTTCCAAACAAAGCCCTTATTAATTTTTAATAAAGCCTTTTGATTATTGCCTTTTCAAAGAAATATATTATTATTTTTTTATTTTTTGAGGATATTGAGTACGGATTCACCACATATCTTCTTAGGGTATGAAATGAGATCTGTGTATCGGCATATATGGTTCTCATTTTCTAGCGCTTTTCTTGTATCTTGATGATATTGTATTGACGGGTAGTGCGCCATCTCTCATTCATTCTTTTGTTCAGCTTGCTTCTCGACTGGGAATTTGACATCAAGGATCTAGGTCCACTACATTTCTTTCTTGGCATTGAGGTTCAATCACCACTATTAGAAAAATCGGCATTGAGCACAAAAATATGTGCACCTTTTTTTACACTGAGCACAAATATCTTTGGTACTGCTCTATAATATTTGGTCGTACATAATTTGTGCTTCCTATTTGTGTCCCTTTATATTGGGCACAAATTTCGTGTCTAAATTAATATTTAAATAATTTTTCATCACATCAGCATTAGAAATTATTGCTGAACATTTTAAAGAAACACAAATATATGTGCCCTATTGACTATTTTCACTACACTACACCCAATATTACACTTCCCAATAAAGCCTGTAGATTGAATTTTTCAATGGGCTAAGAACTCTTTTATGGACAAAATATTGGTTTACCAAATTTCATTTCATGTGTGATGTGTCTTTCTGAAGATTAGTCACTACTCTTCCCTCTCTAGTTCTCTAGTTCCGGGTCCAAATCAAAACTCCATTATGTTTACTAGGGCTGGGCATTAAAACCAAAATACCAAAGCCATACCGGTTTCATCCCGTATCATCTCGTTAAGGTTCCATCCCGTTTAGGTCCCGTGAATTTCGGGATGATCTCGTACCAATCTCGAATACAATGGGATGGGAATAATATCAACATTTCAATCCCATCCCATCCCAGCCCATACCGAATATCTATAATTATTTTTTATATATTTTTTTATTATGTGTCACATTTTAATTGGTTGTTTGGGCAAGTCTATACTAGAAAGTTTAGACTTGACTACACCCAATAACACCCATTCCCATAATAATCCTTAATCTACTTCCACTCTTCCAGTGCCCCCTTTTTTTTTTTTTTTTTTTTTTTCTTTTTCCTTTTTTCCCTCATTGTTCTTTCTTTCTCTTCCTTTTTTCTTTCTTTTTCCAGCGACACACACAGACGACAGACCTCTATGGACAGCCACCATCTCTGGTGAGAACCTCTTTGTCTAGAGACTGATGACGATGAGAACACCACCATTATCTCCCTTTCTTCCTCTTCTATCTCCTCATAGCCTTTGATTTTCCAGAAACTCAGCCAAAACTGACACCCATCCTCGAACCCAATTGTGCAGTAGCGGCGGCGATCGGCATTCTCGGCCAAGTTGAGAGGCCTGACCACCTGGGTTTTGTTCTCCAAGTCGCGGCAAGTTCAACCATGCCATTCCTTTGCCCGGATTCTTACCCATGAAGGAGGATCGAAGAGATGGAAGTCGGCAAGTTCAACCATGCCCTTCCCTGCAACTAGTCCTGAACCCATCCCGACCCATATAATTTGGTTTTGAAACGGTACCATGGTCATCCCATCCCGATTCCGATCTTGAAACTAATTCCGATATTGGGATCGGGATGAGGAAGGTCCCGTCCCCTCCGTACCGTGCCCACCCCTAATGTTTACAACTCTCTCTTTCCGTCCCTTTCTCTTGATCTCCTTTTCTCTACCTGCCTCCATCTGTCTCTCTGTATCTCCTTCCCCTTCTCTTGCATTTTCCCTCTCTCTCTCTCTCTCTCTCTCTCTCTCTTCCTCTACCTGCCTCCGTCACCAGACCACCATCGTTCGCCGGCAACCCAATCAACCTCTAGTGGCGAGAGGGGCAGCCAGCGGTGGACAGGGGTAGGGTGGGTGGGTTTTTTTTATGTTTTTAAATTTTTTTCTCTCATTTTCTCTCATTTTCTCTCTCTCTCTCTCTCTCTCTCTCTCTCTCTCTCTCTCTCTTTCCCTCCTCTTTTCTTTCTCTTTTATATATGTGTTATTTTTGTTTTTTGTTCAAGATTGAGGGATTTACTAACAAGAGTTTTGTTTTTTTGATCTCTTGTTGTTGTGGTGTAGTTTCTTTAAGGAGTGCCCAACTACCCACATCCTGATGAAAAGCAAAGGTCTGAACTCAGCAAGAGGCTTGGCTTGGAGACTAAGCAAATTTTGATTCCAAAATAGACAAACCCAGATGAAGGTTTGTTGTCACATTGTTCTTTTGTTTTTGTTTTTGTTTTTTTATCAGAGTTGTCATATTGTTCAATTTGCTATGTTTTTTTATTTTATTTGGTCTTGGTCAAATTTGGTTTTCAATTTTATGAATAATGGAAATGTGAATTGATAATTTGAATCAGGCCCAATTGGAACGCCATGAGAATATAATTCTTAGGCAAGAGAATGACAAGCTCCGAGCTGAGAATGGTGTGATGAAGGATGCTATGTCAAACCCAATATGCAACAATTGTGGTGGCCCTACCATTCTTGGCCAATTTTCATTTGGGGAGCACCAACTTAGGATTGAGAATGCTCAATTGAAGGATGAACTAAAACAGATTTGTGCTTTGCTGAACAAGTTCTTGGGCAGGACCCTCTCGTCCTTGAGCGATGGCTTGGTTGCAATCTTAGTTTTCTGGTTTGTGAGAAAGGGAAGGAGAGCTTGAATTATAACATCTGTATAAACAACACTATTATTGTATGAAAAGGCTTAAATTTGTTGTATAGGTTCTTTTTTTTATATTAAAATATACTCTTTGGGCACAATTTTGCAGTTGTGCTATGTGAATGTCACGTCAAGTACAACTATGGTGTTGTAGATGGGTTGACTCATTGTCAGAGTGGAGGCACAAATATTTGTGCCAACACGTTTGGCACATAACTCTCACTTTGTGCTCTATTAGTAAAGGAAACACCAATTGCAGCAACATATAGATTAATTGTGGCTGCATCGTGCCCAATGTCATAAGGGTAGAATTATTTATGCCTATTATATTATAAGGACACAAATAATGCAATGTGGTCTCTGAATATTTTTCTAGCAGTGCTCTATCCTGGTCTTTATCTTTTCCAGTCCAAGTATGTCGTGAACCTTCTTCGTCGTTGTAACATGCTTGATTACAAGCCATGTGCTACTCATGTTGCTGCCAAGTCCTAGTTATCCAACTAAGATGGCACGCCACTTATTGATCCTACAGAGTTTTGGCGCCTGGTTGGTTCTCTACAGTATTTGACTCTCACTCGTCCAGACATTGCTTTTGCAGTTAATCATGTAGCATAGTTCATGGCAGCTCCCACTCACACACATCTTATTGTGACAAAGCGAATTTTGCGTTATGTCAAGGGTTTCTTGGAACTTGGTCTTGTTTTTTGCCCGTCTCCTGGCTGGTTGCCCTGATACTCGGCACTCCACGTCGGGCTATCTTGTGTTTCATGGCTCCAACTTGGTCTCTTGGAGCTCGACCAAACAATGCACTGTTTCTTGCTCTAGTGCTGAGTCTGAGTATCGTGCTCTTGCTCAAGTTTGTGTTGAAACGATTTGGTTGTCGTCTCTTCTACGCTAGCTTCATCATGGTTTGTCCTCACGGATTCCCTTGTATTGTGACAATTTGAGCACCACTTACATGGCGGCTAATCCAGTTTTTCATGCTTGTACTAAACACATTGAGTTGGATTTGCATTTTGTGTGTGACAAAGTCAAGCTTGGTACTCAAATGGTTCAATTCTTACCCTCTTCGGATTAGCGGCCTACGAATATTCTCACCAAAGGTATTCATCGTGCTCGTTTCTTGTTTCTTCTGGACAAACTGGTTCGTCCTCGGCCGTCCAGTTTGCGGGAGGATGTTACTCATGTTACCTAGTTCTAGTAGGATTTGTAATTACTTGTGTTGCACATTGTCTTGTGGGTCAAGTTAGCATTCCTCGTGATTTTCGATTAGGGTTGTATAAATATATGGCTTTTATCCCACTTAAGGTCAATCAGAAAATTACCATTTCTACAATTACCTGTAGCGCGCTGTTGAAGATGTGTAGCTTCCATGACCGACAAAGTTTCTTGGTGAGAAAAAGTCATTCCTTGGAGATATATATTCATGCTGCTTAGAGCCCTTTGCTAAAAGGTCGAGCCCCAATGAGCTTCTTGTTGCAGACATCTGGGTTTAATGCTACTCCATACTCACACTTGCCTTTCCATCTTTGTGGTACTTCTGACATTCCCATATCACAAAAACTCTAACTCTCTGGCCAAATTCCTGTATCAATTATTCCTATATATGATCACATCTTATCCATATGATGCAGCAGGCCATATGCCAGAGTTGTGTTTTTGTCCAAGAAACTTGGGGCTGTGTGTTGTGAACAGCTTGCCAAAAGACTCCGGATATGTGGCAACATGAGCTACAGATTCTCCAATTTAGACACCTGATATTAGGGGTGGGCACGAGATGGAGGGGATGAGACTGACCTCATCTCGTTCCCATCTCATGATTTTGGTTCGGGATCGGTACGGGACAGGATGAAGGTGTTAGGATTATGGTACCATCTCGTCTCGTACCAAACTGGTTCGGTACCATCCCAATCCCAAACAAAAAAATGAAATAAATTAGTTAATTATTTCCTTTAATAGACATAATTTGCAGACTAATATAATTCGAAAAATTAGTTATGCAATTGCAGCAGCTAAAGATTTTAAAAGGAATCCTTTGCCATTAGATAGACTTTAAAACTCAAGCTGACCCATTTGCAGATGTTGCAGTTGGTGGTCGATCGGCAAGGGGCGAGAAGTGATGGCCGGTGGGAGGGAGTCACTTCGGTGGCCTTGGTTTGCTAAGAAAGTGGCCGGGCGAGGCGACTGGGTGACTAGGTATCGGGGAGAGAGAAAGAAAGTGAAAATGACAAGGTGGCTAGGTGTCGGGGAGAGAGAAGGAGGAATGGCTGGTGGGAGGGAGTCACTCCGGTGGCCTTGGGTCGCTGAGAAAGTGGCAAAGCGAAGTGACTGGGTGTTTGGGTATCGGGGAGAGAGAAAGAAAGTGAAAACGACAAGGTGGCTGGGTGAGAAAGAAAGTGAACTGAGAACGAACTGTGGCTGGGTGGCTAAGTGTCAGGGAGAGAGGAGGAAGAGAAGGAAAAAAGAAAGAAAGAAAAAAAAAAAAGAGTAGGGGTGTCAGTTGTCACGGGAATGGGGAAGAAATAAGAAAAGAAATAAAAAAAATGAAAGAAAGTGTAGAAAGTGAAGGGTTGTCAGATTGTCACGGGAATAGAGAAGGAAATAAATAAAAAAAGTGATTTTGAATAGGGAGAAAATAAGTTTTTAATATTAAAAAAAATAAATTAAATATATTACGGGACGAGACGGTTTTCAAACATCAGAATCGATCCCATCCCATTTAAGAACGGGACGGGATGGGACGAGATTGGGACGGGATGAGGGAAAAATTTTTGGGACGGGACTGACCGAGACGGAATGAGACAGTTTCGGTATTTTCAGTCTTAATGCCCATCCCTACCTGATTTGGTGTGAGCCTGGCGCTGAAGCTGTGCATGACATGGTTGTATGAGTACAATAACATTTCATTAATTAATGTCATGATCATGATCTATAGGACATGAATTTATTTGCAATAACACTAACAGCAACAGAGGTGCGTAGTTGGGGATCATCATACTAAATTTATATATTCAGCATTTTGTATTTATAACCCATATTTTTCACTCTATTTAAATAAATCTACTAGATTGTACACGCATGCTACTGTAAGAAATAACTGGACTTAGGCATTGTTCTATGCATGAGGAATTTGAAACACACACCAGTACTTGAGATGCAAGTAATGGAATTGTTTTAGTCCAATCATTATCCTATAAGTTTTGTTCTTTGATAGATATACAATATGTATTGAACTAGGACTCTAGTAGAGTCATGTAAGGAGTGTATCCGAAAATACCTTAATGGGAGGGTTTTAGGATTCTGTTGACTCTCTATAAGAGCATAGGTCCCTGACCACTTAATCACCTAAGCCTATTGATTCTCTACCCCATCTGTGAGAGGCAAATCGATTAAGCTGGTTGGAAGGCATATGTTTGGACTGCAAGTGCATATCAGCTATTTACTACTTGACGTAGTGTAACACGCAATTAAAAGAAATTAGGAAAAACTAGCGTTAATCCTAAGAAAGAATCTGGAGTTCACCAGAGAAATGAGAGAAATCTCAAGGTTTTCTGATTGAAAAAATGATAATAATGAATGATACAAACAACCAAAAATGTTGTTTAAATACGTTCAGAACCCTAAACGTTCGAAATTCGAAATGAAAATAAAAAAGAAAAAAAAGTGCAATTTAGGAAACTTATTCAAAAGTACTAAATTGCTTATTTGTTCCTTTTCTTGGCCTTCTGGCAGTCAAGTTGTTGCATGAATCGTTCTGCCATTTGTTCTACATCACTACTATTATGGCTTCATCAGGTAAGTGTTCATCAGAATTCGTGTATGTCAATTCACTCACAATGATATATAGAGATATATATATATATATATAAATATGTGATTGTTTTGTGTGTGCTGAAGATGAATATAGAACTTACAATTACTACTTTAGTTTATCACTGTTCTAAAATATTCTAAAAATTCTTTTTTATATTCTAAGACCACCTTTTTTTTTTTGGTCAGGTATTCTAAGACCTTCTTAAAGTTAAAAGAAAACAAGAAAAAGAAAAAAGAGAAAAGGATCCCTTCTTGGCTTCTTTCACGTGATGAAGAAGAAAAGTAATTAGAAAATTAGAATTAAATACCAAATCCTAATAATTTTTTAGAATAGTATGAAAACTATCTAATATTTCAATTGGACTACCAAATTTAAATGTAGGTTTTTAGATTAGGTCACAAACATGTTGGCTCCTTTGTTTTGGGCCTTTTCATTTGACTTTTTGTCATTGAGGCTTTTATATTGTCTTGGAAGTTGGCTAATGTAGTCTAATTGTACTTGTGAGCATAAAATTACAACGTTACCCTTAATTTAGTTTAGGGTATAGAAATATGATGTATGGTATAAAAATGGGGTGAAAGGTATATAAATGAGGTTTAGTATTTAAAATTAGGGTTTTAGAGCTTATGGCTTAGGGTTTAGGTCTTGGGTTTAGAGCTCAAAACTTAGGAGCTAAACCCTAATCCGTTTTGCTGCGTAGCAGTTAAACACAAATGTAATATATTTTTTTATTGATTTATTTGTAATTGACCATATTTTTTTATTGTAGTGGCATGTGATGTAATATTTGTGAATTATAGTTTCATTTACGATATTATTATGTTTGACTTTTTAACTAGTACCTAAACTAAAAAGCTATTAAATTTTGGTATATAAACTAAACCACTATTGAAATTTGATATCTAAAGTCAAAAGATCTAAAAGTAATTAGAGATGGAATACACATTCAATTGTACAAAGTGTAGGTGGTATTAGAGTAGCTAGCAAACTAGGAAGCAAATGCACACATATAGTCTTGAAGACTTGAACTGATATTTTAACAACTAGCTAGCTAGTTATAATATTACATTAGAACATCAAAAATAAGTATAAAACACAGGAGAAGTAAAGAGAGCCTAGAAGAAAGAGTGAAGCCGAACAAGGCATAGAAGCTGATCTGGTGGCCATGGCCGGCATTTGAGTCAGAGCTATACCATGATCCTCAACTTCAAGCTGGGAGTATGAAGCAATATAATGTTATAGCAAGAAATATAAGAATGCAGCCAAGAAAGCCTTCATATATATAGAAGAAGCCATTGCATATATATATATATGCATACATATATAGAACTTATATGACTTAATACAAGCAGTGCAACTGAAATATTTTCAAAAGTGGGTTATGATAGGAGAACTTAATTGTGTGTGTGTGTGTGTGTGTGTGTGTATATATACATATATATATATATATGATATGATATGATATGATATGATATGATGAAAAAGTATGAGAAAATTAAAGTAGGGTATTGTGGAAAATGGTGGACTTGGGGGTGAGTGCGCACGCATGCATTGTGAGAATTTCCAATGCATGGTGGAAATGTGGTCTGGAATTTGGTCTATGTGGAAGCTACTTGCTATTCATATATGTTCATGCAAATGGTTAACTCATGCCACCTTTTGCTTGTATTATACTTTTTTGCATCATGAAATTTGTACCACAGTGAATATTACCCGTGACATGGTTTTCATGATATCAAGGCTGCAATTAGAGATGGAAAGCAGACATGCTCTAGCTGGGGTGGGATGGGGAGTGAGGGTGAGGCCAGGTTGTTGAAAGGGAGTGAGTGAGGATTTTATTTATATTTATATTTTTGACTTATAAGTCTAATCCATCATCCCATTATTTTTGGATTTCAGTAATGTTATGCTCACCTAATTCATTCTATAAAGTTGAAAGCTGAGGAAGCTGTTGGGAAAGATGGCGCCTAATACAAGGCTATTGGATTATTTGATAATCCCGCACATCAACTTTTCCCACTCTTGTGTGATAAAAATGAGATAATAAATTAAGTGAACAACAACAAATATCTAGACAAGAAAAATAAAAGAGACACCGAATTTAATGTGGTTCGGCAATAAGCCTACATCCACAGGGTAGCAGTAGTAATTTCTTCTACTATGTAAAATAATGGGATTATAAGAAACAATCTCACCAAAATGGCTAAACACTCTCTCTTGACTCTTGGGTTCTCTCAAGAGGATTTCTCTTCTCACTTAATTTGAAGCTTTTCTTTCAATTTTCACAAGTGAGGCTCTCTCTAATTCTCAAACTCTCTCTAAAAGTTTGGATGCTTTTCTAATGCCTTCTCTCGCTTGCTTGGCTTACTTGGCTTGCTTCCAATTGCAAGATTCTAGTGCCTTTATATAAGCAATTGGCTTGATGGCACTTTGGTAAATATATTGATAGTTGGAAAGCTAAGTCCAACTTCTCCATAATTTACGTTCAATGTTTGCATGCCATTTAATGCATTGTTTCTTTTACTTTCAACCATTGATGCACCACCCTTAGCTATACCTATAGCTAGCTCTCTTTTGCTGTAAATGTGAGCCCCAAAAACTACAGCAACTTATTTTTCTCATGTGGTTTCACCCAACCGACATGGCTCACCTATTCAATGCATTTGTTAGAAATCAAACACATGCATTTCTCCTCTACTAAGGAGGGATACCAATGGGGCCCATCAATCTCCCCCTCTCGACTTAGGTGGAGGGTTCCGTCATTCCTGCTGTGCTTCTGCAGAAATCATGCTTGTCCTTTGGTAAAGACTTTGTCATCATGTCTGAGCTGTTGTCATTGGTGTGAATCTTCTCAAGCTGTAGTTGCTTGGATTCTAATACATCATGTATCCAGTGATATCGCACATCTATGTGCTTCGACCTTGAGTGAAAACTCGGATTCTTGCTTAAGTGGATTGCACTATGACTGTCACAATACAGAACATACTTCTGTTGTTCTTGGCCTAATTCCTATAGGAATCTTTTCATTCATAATATTTCTTTGCAAGCTTAAGTAGCTGCTATGAACTCTACCTCTATAGTAGACAAAGCCACACATTTTTGTAGCTTTGATTGCCATGAGATAGCTCCCCCTGAAAATGTAATCAGGTATCCTGAAGTTGACTTTCTTAAGTCAGGATCTCCGGCCATGTCTGCATCTGTGTAGCTAATCAATTCAGATTTGCCATTTCCAAAACACAAACTCATTTTTGAAGTTCCTCTGAGATATCTGAGAATCCACTTCACACCGTTCCAATGTTCTTTGTCTGGATTGGACAAGAATATGCTAACAACACCAACTGCGTGTGTTATGTCTGGTCTCGTGCACACCATTGCATACATCAGACTACCAACAACTGAGGCATATGGTACTTTATTCATTTCTTTTCTTTCTTTCTCACTTGCAGGACTCTGCTTTGAGCTGAGCTTAAAGTGACTAGTAAGTGGAGTAGCAACTGGCTTTGCTTTATCCATGTCGAACCGCTTCAATACCTTCTCGATATACCGTTCTTGTGATAACCACAGCTTTCCCTTCTTTCTATCATGGGAGATACTCATACCGAGGATTTGTTTTGCAGGTCCCAAGTCCTTCATAGAAAAGGACTTACTGAGTTCATTCTTGAGTTTTCTGATTTTGTCGTTGTCTTGACCTACGATCAGCATATCATCAACATAGAGAAGAAGTATGATGTACTCACCATTAAAGTACCTTTTCACAAAGACACAATGATCAGCAGTTGTCCTTCGATATCCATGCTCAATCATGAAGGAGTCAAACTTCTTGTACTATTGTCGCGGTGCCTGTTTTAGTTCGTACAAACTTTTTTTAGTCTACAGACTAGATCTTTTTTTCCTCTGACTTTGAATCCTTCTGGCTGCTTCATGTAGATCTCTTCATCTAGATCACCATGAAGAAATGCGGTCTTCACGTCAAGCTGTTCAACCTCTAGGTTTAAGCTTGCAGCCAACCCAAGCATAACCCGGATGGATGACATCTTCACCACGGGTGAGAAAATTTCTTCAAAGTCAATTCCCTTTCTTTGACTGAAACATTTCACGACTAGCCTTGCATTGAACCGGGGTCGTGAACTATTCTCTTCAGTCTTCAATCTGTACACCCACTTGTTCTTGAGTGTTCTTTTACCTTTTGGTAGTTTCACCAGATCATATGTTTGATTCTCATACAAAGATTTCATTTCTTCTTGCATGCTTTCCACCACTCCCCCTTGTGCTCGTGCCTCAGAGCTTCTTCGTAGAACTCTGGTTCTCCCCCGTCTGTGAGCAACACATACTCATGTGGAGGGTATCTGGTAGATGGTCTCCGTTCTCTGGTTGATCTTCTAAGTTGAGACTCAATCGGTTGTTCTGGAGGGTCTTGTGCTTCTTGCACATCATCATCTGCGTCATCAACTGGTTCATCAGCTATGGGGTCATGGACTGCATCACCAGCATCTTCAGTTGCATCTCCTCCACCATTATGCTCTGTGCGTAGAGGAACTGGATCCATATTTGCTGGTTATTCTCTGGGATGATTAGGCTTCTCTGTTTTCTGAATATCTTCGAGGTTCTGGTCTTCAAAGAAGACAACATCTCGGCTTCCGACAATCTTCTTATTGACAGGATCCCATAGCATGTACCCGAACTCTTCATTTCCATATCCCAAGAATATGCATTCTTTCGACTTGGTGTCGAGCTTAGACCTTTCATCTTTGGGAATGTGAACAAATGCTCTGCAACCAAATACTTTCAAGTGTTTGTATGTGATGCCTTTTCCATTCCAGAACTTATTCGGCATGTCACCGTTCAGTGGAGCTGAGGGAGAAAGGTTGATTAGATTAACTGCAATCATTAAAGCTTCACCCCAAAAGCTCTTAGGCAGCTTAGCATGAGATAACATTGTTCTGATTCTCTCAAAAATTATTCTGTTCATCCTCTCAGCTACTCCATTATGTTGAGGAGTCTTCGGAACAGATCGTTCATGTCTGATTCCATTTCTTTCGCAGTAGTGTCTGAATGCTCCTATGTATTCTCCTCCATTGTCAGTACGGATGCACTTCAAGGTCTTCCCGCTCTCCCATTCAACACTGACGTGGAATTGCTTGAATACGTCTAGCACTCGATCTTTTGTCTTAAGTGCATAAGCCCAGACTTTCTTGGTGTGATCATCAATGAAGGTGACGAAGTATCTTGCACCACCATGATTACTAGTAGTCATAGGACCACAAACATCAGAGTACACAACATCCAAAATATTGGGTTTTCTCGGTGCAGGTTTATGATGAAACAAAGCTCTATGTTGCTTTCCAGCCAAGCAGTGCGTGCATGATTTTAGAGGCATACATTTTCATTTGACACCGGTCAGTACCTCTCTTTTGGCAAGAATCTGAAGTCCCTTCACACTTATGTGACTGAGCCGTTTGTGCCACAGCTCGATTGAATCTTCTCCGAGAGTGTTCACGTACCCACTACAAACTTTTGCATGTGTCATGTAGAGAGTGTTCTCCTTCGTTCCTCGGGATAGCACTAAGGAAACTTTGTTGAGCTTCCACTTTCCATCACCAAAGACATTTGTGAAGCCTTCATCGTCCAGCATTCCGGTGGAGATCAAATTGAGACGCATGTCTGGAACGTGTCTCACATCCTTGAGAACCAAGTCACAACCCGTGTTGGTTTCAAGGGAAATTTCTCCTCTTCCCACGATCTTGGACAATTTATCATTTCTCATTCTAATGTTACCAAAATCTCCACTGGTGTAGGTTGTAAAGAAGTCTCTCCGTGAGGTTACATGAAATGATGCACCGGAATCAATGATCCAACATGTATCTTGAGATGTTAAATTAACAAAACCATCTCCACAAATCATTATTACCTCATCTCCATTTGAGGCAGTAGCGGAAGTGTCTTTGGCTTCACCTTTCTCATTGCTTCCTTTTGTTTACTCTCGCTTGAACAGTCTGCACTCCATCTTCATGTGGCCTGGTTTGCTACAATGGTAGCATTCCAGATCCTTCTTTGGTTTGGGTTTGGATCTACCCCTTGACCGATCTCTTGGCTTGCCTCAATTATGGGATTTTCTAAAGCTGCTTCTTCCATGATTGTCGACAACAAGAGCCTCTGACGCGGTCGATATTCCTTGTTCTTTCCTCCTTTCTTCTTCACTGAACATGCTATCTTTGACTTTGTTCAATGTAAGAACGCCTTGAGGAGCTGAGTTGCTTAAAGACACCACCAACGTGTCCCAACTATCTGGCAACGAACTGAGTAGCAATAGTGCTTGGAGCTCATCATCAAGCACCATCTTCATGTTCGTCAACTGGTTCACCAAACCTTGAAAATCACTCAAGTGTTCGATAACATTTCAGCCATCTTTGTACTTCAAGTTCACTAATCGCTGGATCAACGAAGTTTTGTTTTGTGCCGTCTTTCGCTCGTACATGGACTCCAACTTTGTCCACATTGAGTAGGCATTGGTTTCTTGTGCCACATGGTGAAACACACTCTTATCAACCTACTGTCAGATTTCTCCAACAGCTTTTTGATTGGAATGCTCCAATTCGTGTATGACTTGCCTGCTGGCTTCGCTCCATTATTTTGGAGCGGCTCCTACAAATCCTTGCAGTGAAAGATGTCCTCCATTCTTGACTTCCAAATAGAATAATTTGATGAAGTCAATTTGATTATTGTTACTGACGACGCCGACTTCTCCATTTAATCAACACAATATACCACGAGCAATGAACTTGGCTCTGATACCACTTGTTGGGAAATATGGTGCCTAATACAAGGCCAATGGATTATTTGATAATCCCGCAGATTAACTTTTCTCACTTTTGTGTGATAAAAATGGGATAACACATCAAGTGAACAACAATAGATAACGTACTAGACAGAAAAATAAAGGAGACACCGAATTTAATGTGATTCGGCAATAAGCCTACATCCACAGGGCGCGCAGCAGTAGTAATTTCTTCCACTATGTAAAATAATGGGATTACAAGAAACAATCTCACCAAAATGGCTAAACACTCTCTCTTGGGTTCTCTCAAGAGGATTTCTCTTCTCACTTAATTTGAGGTTTTTCTCTCAATTCTCACAAGTGAGGCTCTCTCTAATTCTCAAACTCTTTCTAAAAGTTTGGATGCTTTTCTAATGCTTTCTTTCGCTTGCTTGGCTTACTTGGCTTGCTTCCAATTGCAATGTTCTGATGCCTTTATATAGGCAATTGGCTTGATGGCACATTAGTAAATATATTGATAGTTGGAAAACTAAATTCAACTTCTCCATAATTTACGTTCAATGTTTGCATGCCATTTAATGCATTGTTTCTTTTACTTTCAACCATTGCTGCACCACCCTTAGCTATACCTATAGCTAGCTCTCTTTTGCTGTAAATGTGAGCCCCAAAAACTACAGCAACTTATTTTTCTCATGTGGTTTTACCCAGGGAATGAAATTTCAAAAATTTCGCCGAAATTTTCGTTTTTTAGAGATCCCGAAATTTTTTAACATATCCATTAATTTTCGTTAATTTTTCGACGAAATTTCGAAGCTGTCACACACATGTTTTTGTAAACTTTCGGTGAAATTTCGCTCAAATTTGGCAAAATTTCGATAAACCCATCCATTTTTAGCATTTTCCAGCCCTCCCCTCGACGAGTTCTCTGCACTTCCCAGCCCCCTCGGCGACTTCTCTACATTTTCCAGCTCCCTCCCCCACTGGCTTCCCCTTCCCGTGACCCAAAACAGAGATCGGCGCCAAGAGAGAGTGAGGTGACAGAGATGCAACAGAGAGAGGGGAGAAAGAGAGAGAGAGAGAGAGAGAGAGAGAGAGAGAGAGAGAGAGAGAGAGAGAGAGAGAGAGAGAGAGAGA
>QANW01012357.1:84420-104422 GCA_003254865.1 Dryas drummondii
AACACATTAAATTTATCAAATTTGTTAGAATGTGGTTGCATCTATAACAGGAGAATATATAACCACAGTCTCATGTTTCTTTAGAGAAACCTTGTGCCATTATAAATAGTGATTTCATTCACTTTATTTCAAACACTCTATAACCTTCAGGGTTAACATCTTTGGTGTATGAACTATAAGTTCTCATTATTCCACGTTTATAATGATGTTCAATTCTACTGGAATTGCCTCTTTCCAGTTTGGCCAATCATTTAATTTTGTCGACATTTATAGTAAACGTGGTTCCACATTATTATAGCCCATGATGATATTTAGTAGCTACTATAAACAAAACAAATCATCAATATATCAACGATCTCACAATTCTCATTTGCATGCTTTAGATATAAATATATATCTTTGTAATTGGTACACATGCCTCTTCAGGGGCTTTTATAGTCTCTTCAGGGACTGTCATCTCTTCTAGGATGATTTGTGTACAGAATGTGGATCTTTAAATTTAATTAATTGGACTTGTGTGGACCATTTCATATACTCTCCACTTCTGGGGAGCTAAACTTTGGAACCTATAGATTTGTCACGCTTCAGGCGTGCAATAAACCATTTTCCACCAAATTGATGGACTACCATGTTAGGACATCAATCCATATTGACATATATAAAACTTCTATATGTGACTTTGCAGTTTCGTTGTATATATATGCATCTAGCTTTCAAATAAATACATTCACTAAATTTACATTATCATTCATATCTCATTCCCATATTGAATGGTATGAAAAAGACTAGTATATGCATACTCTTTTCACGCCGTTCTTCAGGAACGGTCATTTCTCCCCCTAACGGCGGGAAAATTTTCATAAGTGCATATATAAAAATCAATAGAGTGAGTAGTTATACAAACTCAAATGCTTATATAACTTCAGGTTATATAAAGACGAAACATAATCAGGTTTGCAATGCACATGTAGGTATATAAAACTTCTGGTTTCAAATAATTCTTCAACATCTAACTTCAGGTTATAATGAGAATCAATAAATTAATGATGAACATATATGCCAAAATGTTCTAAATTGAAGCTATGAAACTTCAAGTTCATTAAAAGCCATGAAACTTCAAGTTTCTATACAAAATATAAGCAGAACTTCGGGTTCTTAAATCTTGTTAAAGTATAGAACTATAAGCTCATATGAATAAAGGCTTTCTGCTTAATCTAAACTTAATCAAGAACTTCAGGTTCATAAGAAAAATTATAGAGTTATGAAAAATTTGAGTTCTAAATCATCGAATGATAGATCAAAGAACTTCTGGTTTAATTTGATTCTATAACATAGGGCATGCAGATCAAGGAACTTCAGGTTCTAACTTGATTAAGTAATGCACATTGAACTACAAATTTTAATCAATCATAAGAACATTAGGTTTTATCGCATCTCCAAATTTCATCCACTTCTGATAAAGAAACAAAATGTCAAAGAACTGCAGGTTCTTATTTGACTGTTTAATGTAGAACTACATGTTCTGATCATATTTTTCGAGAACTTTAAATTTCTTAAGTTTTGAGTAAAACCAAAGAATAAGGAACTTCACGTTGTATACGTTAGAATATCATTTTCTTTATAAGTTTGATCTCTTCATTCCGTGAAAGGAGGCATAAATACAGTACAGATCAAAGATTTAGAACTTCAGGTTCTATATAAAGAAAATGATAAAGCCAACTAGTGTACATAGTGGAAAGCATTAATTACCAATGTACAACATCTAAATTTATAGATCTGAACTTCTGGTTCAATCAATATTGGCAAATTAAATACAAATAATATGTTCTCATGTATTCCCAAAACCTCAAATGTGGAGTAGGTTAGAACTTCGAGTTCTAAATATTTGCTAATCAAAAGTCATAACATGAACATCATGTCTATTTTAACATATTTCTGAAACTTCAAGTTCCAGATTCAAAACATGGACTTCAATTTAAGTTTTAAACTTCTGAGTCTAAAATGTTTGAGTTTGAACTTCAGGTTCATATATATTTAGACTTGAAGTCCTTATTTCCTTTATGAATGTACTATGTTAGAACTTCTGGTTCTTAACAAGATTCATATATTTTGAACTTCAGGCCAAAAATGATTTGCTCAAAACTTCAGGTTTGAGGTTGCATCAATTAGAATTTCAAGTTCAAAATGATATCTATACTCGAAGCTTCAAGTTCGATGTTTAGGACTACAGGTCCATATAAGAAGAATGATGAAATTCTGCATAGCTAAGAATTAAAATAAGGAAATAAATAGAACGATGAAATTAAAGAAGAAATTGTAAAACATTTCATTAAAATAAACTATGGAAACTTCTGGTTCCAATAAAAAGAATCAACAAACTTCGGGTCATGATTTGTATATAGAGATTGAGAAACTTCAGGTCCTCATTTAGTTACATGATTGAATAAAAATTGAAGAACTTCGAGTCTTTATTATATATAATAAAAACAAGAAACTTCAAGATTATGATTTGATCACATAATAAGAACCNTAATAAGAACAAAGAATTTAGGGTCCTCATAAAAATGGAAGAACTTCAGATCTTCGTATTATTAAATGATTAATTAAAAATCAAGGAGCTTCCGGTCCTAATATAATATATGATAATCGTCATGTATATCATATAGAAAGCAAAATCGAGTACTCAACAATATCAAGACCTCAATGATCGAATATGTTGTATTTGCACTATCATCGAACGTGTACTTCATTGCATATGGTTCCAATATTGACCAATCATCATGAAACTCCAGGTTTCGATTGGGTCGCGAAACTTCGGGTTTCGATTGGATCGGATGCTAAGGAACTTCAGGCCCTTATAATAAATTAATGGTCAAAGAACTTCAAGTCCTTATAATGTTGAGAATAAGAAACTTCAAGCCCTTATCTTATTTATGTATGAATAATCACATATTACAATGTATAATAATATACAACGAGTAGTAGAACATTAAAATAATACTGACATTAAAATTGCATAAGAAAATTTATATAATATGATCATATTAATTATGAAACTTCAGGTTCATAATATTATGATCCATAAACTGTAGGTCATCAATTTTGATATATTCGAAACTTCGGGTTCAGAATTTTGGTCCTTGTATGGATCAAAGAACTTCAGATCCTTGTATGGATCAAAGAACAGTAGATTTTGATCGTTGAAGTTGAAGAACTTTTTGGCCCTCAACAAATATCATATGGATCAA
This sequence comes from Dryas drummondii, assembly GCA_003254865.1. Lineage (NCBI taxonomy): Eukaryota > Viridiplantae > Streptophyta > Magnoliopsida > Rosales > Rosaceae > Dryas > Dryas drummondii. The sequence goes on from QANW01012357.1 coordinate 87,669, forward strand.
GGAACTGTAGGTTCCGATCACTTTTGTGGGATCAAATAATTTGATCTGCATCTCTTTTATGATGAACAATAGTATATAAGAATACATGTATATAAATTAATTAATAAATTGTTCAATCGGTAATAAGCTTGGATATTCCAGTAAAGCATTAATGGCAATAAGGTATATAAAGCCAATTCATCCAAGATTAATGAACCAATGAATATATAATATCAATCAAACATTAATTGATAGAAACGTAAAGAGATGTAAAGCAATCATGGCATATTAGATATAGGCAATATATTTCATGAGAGGCACAATCGTAAGCAGTAGATATGGATATACAAGAATCAATTAATAAACATTTAGATGAATCTTGAATAAGTATGGGGAAAACAGTATGGACTATAGATCAATCCGAAAACAGTATGAGAAAACAACCATGATAAATCTAATTGCCCAGAATTAGATCAGGCGGCCTCACGCCTTTATGTATTGTGCCAAACTCCATGTATTGCAGGGATTTAATATAGTTCAAATCATCATTGTATTCTAGTATCATCTCAAGCCAAATAGTCAGTTCATAATGAATAAGACATAAATGATATGTAATTCACATACAAAGAGCATAAGTCAACGTCAAGATATGATAAATAATGAAAAAGAAATAGACGAATGCAGTATCACGATTGCCACCTCTTCCANGTATATAGAGATTGAGAAACTTCAGGTCCTCATTTAGTTACATGATTGAATAAAAATTGAAGAACTTCGAGTCTTTATTATATATAATAAAAACAAGAAACTTCAAGATTATGATTTGATCACATAATAAGAACCAAAGAATTTAGGGTCCTCATAAAAATGGAAGAACTTCAGATCTTCGTATTATTAAATGATTAATTAAAAATCAAGGAGCTTCAGGTCCTAATATAATATATGATAATCGTCATGTATATCATATAGAAAGCAAAATCGAGTACTCAACAATATCAAGACCTCAATGATCGAATATGTTGTATTTGCACTATCATCGAACGTGTACTTCATTGCATATGGTTCCAATATTGACCAATCATCATGAAACTCCAGGTTTTGATTGGGTCGCGAATCTTCGGGTTTCGATTGGATCAGATGCTAAGGAACTTCAGGCCCTTATAATAAATTAATGGTCAAAGAACTTCAAGTCCTTATAATGTTGAGAATAAGAAACTTCAAGCCCTTATCTTATTTATGTATGAATAATCACATATTACAATGTATAATAATATACAACGAGTAGTAGAACATTAAAATAATACTGATCGACATTAAAATTGCATAAGAAAATTTATATAATATGATCATATTAATTATGAAACTTCAGGTTCATAATATTATGATCCATAAACTGTAGGTCATCAATTTTGATATATTCGAAACTTCGGGTTCAGAATTTTGGTCCTTGTATGGATCAAAGAACTTCAGATCCTTGTATGGATCAAAGAACAGTAGATTTTGATCGTTGAAGTTGAAGAACTTTTTGGCCCTCAACAAATATCATATGGATCAAGGAACTGTAGGTTCCGATCACTTTTGTGGGATCAAATAATTTGATCTGCATCTCTTTTATGATGAACAATAGTATATAAGAATACATGTATATAAATTAATTAATAAATTGTTCAATCGGTAATAAGCTTGGATATTCCAGTAAAGCATTAATGGCAATAAGGTATATAAAGCCAATTCATCCAAGATTAATGAACCAATGAATATATAATATCAATCAAACATTAATTGATAGAAACGTAAAGAGATGTAAAGCAATCATGGCATATTAGATATAGGCAATATATTTCATGAGAGGCACAATCGTAAGCAGTAGATATGGATATACAAGAATCAATTAATAAACATTTAGATGAATCTTGAATAAGTATGGGGAAAACAGTATGGACTATAGATCAATCCGAAAACAGTATGAGAAAACAACCATGATAAATCTAATTGCCCAGAATTAGATCAGGCGGCCTCACGCCTTTATGTATTGTGCCAAACTCCATGTATTGCAGGGATTTAATATAGTTCAAATCATCATTGTATTCTAGTATCATCTCAAGCCAAATAGTCAGTTCATAATGAATAAGACATAAATGATATGTAATTCACATACAAAGAGCATAAGTCAACGTCAAGATATGATAAATAATGAAAAAGAAATAAACGAATGCAGTATCACGATTGCCACCTCTTCCATCCATCGCCTTACGATTTCCAAGATAGAAAAGTTTCAATTAAAGGAAGAATACGACTTACAGCCTGACATCTTAAAACAATACAGAGCATTTTCGTGCTGATAACGTGTTATAAAATAAAGAGAAATGTAGAGAGAACGTAACAGAGAATTGGGGAGGAATCAGAGTATATTTCTCATTCACATAAGGCCTCTATTTATAGGCTCTTGGATGACCTGAGATAAACCCTTAAGGTCTCCTATTTTACAATGAATTGGACTTCTCATAATTATCTATACAATTACTCTAGATAATACATGAGATAAATATTGAACATGATAATGGACAACCACATAATTAATGATATTTACAACATATTAGTACATATACTATTAATAATATGTATTAGTACTTACCTAAAGATGAGATTTTTCTTTGCCTAAAAATAATAACATTTACTTTATTAGAGAATGACTCTATATCTTAACTCACATTTTTTATAATATTAATATGATAACATTATACAATTATATTTTTTTTATAGTTGTTTAAGATATTAGTAGTTTAATATTTATTGTACCACTAACATAATAGTATTATATAAACATATATAACTAAATTTCGGTAATTGTTTCAGTTTTTTCGGTATATATTTTGATTTTTTCGGTAATAATCGATTCAGTTTATTTCGGTAATAATTTTCGATAATCGGTCGGTTTACCAACTTTTTTCGGTAAAAATTACCAAAACCAAACCAACTTTTTCGGATATTTTCAATTTCGGATTTTCGATTTTCGAATTGTGAAAAATCAGTATACCAAACCAAAAAAATTCGGTCGGTAATTGGTCGGTTCGGTAAAAACCAAACCAAAGGGCAGCCCCACGTGTCTCTTTCTCATCCCGTAACCACATGATGAGAGAATAGAGATAATGAGTGTATGCAACCGTTACATTGAAGTTTTACTCCTCCACATGACATATGGTAGACTCCCAATATGGTGGTAAAGCTCACCATCTTAATAAGGCGATGAACAAATTTGCACTCACACACTAATTGTGAGAATACATATTTGATATCATGACCTAAAGGATTTGGATTCTCTACTAATCCCTTGTGTACTGATTTCATGCTAATTAATTAGAATTAGGTCGTTTCACTGTGTAGGTTCATAATTAGAACTATTCATTTTAAAGATCATGCGTCTTTGCAAAATCAACCACAATGGAAATTGTTTGGTTAGCTAGTTGTTATTGAATAAACATACAGTGAGTCTAATTGTTATCAAAACCGTATGTTTAATTATTTTATAACAGTTATATGACTAAACAATTTTCAATTTGGTTAAGTTTTCTCAGAGATGATCTTTAAAGGGTGATTGAAAAAATTAATGGTTCCAAATATGCGTACGTCTACACTGTAGAACGACGTAATTTTATTTGATTAGTATGAGATTAGCACACAAGGGAATTAATTAAATTTCATGATGATTTCCAATATATTTTTTATTCATCCAAAAAAGGATGGCAATTGAAGTTAGCCTAGATTTTGAATTGAACACAATTTGTGCAATATTATCACTTGCACATTGCAAGAGTGAGTTGAACACATTAATGCCTAAGCTAATTATCTACAATGTAATTATTGAGAAAACTCTCTTTTTCAATTATAATGTATGCAGAGGATGTCAATTAAACATGTTTTATATTAAGGACTTATTTGTCAATGTGCCCCAAGACCCTTACAAGCAACATGTAGCGTTGCTTAAACCAAATACGTTATTGAGTGATATGGAACATGTGTGGTCATTCGACCTAACACACGTGAGTAAATATGCTCTAATATGCAGACAAGAAAAAAACAAAAAATGGCGGAGTGCTGGGCATTTGTGCTCAGCCTGTTTTTCCACATGATTTCATTTTAGTGGACTGGGTTTGGTCCGATTTTTTGATTGTGGGTTTAAAGACTATTTTCCACTTTGGGCTTTAAAACGTACCCCCTTTAATTAATGTAGATAAATTATGTATTAGCATTTAAGCATTCCAAATATATAAAATATATATATATGGAGAATATTATACAAGATATATGACTTAAATCTGAATTTTATTTTTGAAATTCAAAATTGATTACAACAACAATCGATATACGGCCAAGATATAAGGAGAATTAAATGATTTTCCCCACGTACAAGAAGTCAACTTGTGTTGAATGTTAGTTATGAAGTTTTAAGGGCATTTTGGGTATCTCAACGTCTGTGGGCTAACTCATCATCCCTAAAATGGAAACTAACTGGTATTTAGCCAAAGAGGTTAACAATTGTAAACAATTAATATGAATTTTAATGGAAGTAATATGAGTTTGAAGGGGGTTTCCCTAATTTACTATAAACAATATTGGACCTATAAAGTGAAAGTTTAGAGATCAACCATGCAAGAGTAGAGTTGAAAAATAAAGACCAAGCACCAAAAAAAAAAAAGAAGGGGGGTTGGAACCTTGTACAACGTTAACCCAGAACCAGAATGCTCTTTTATTGCATTGTATTATATATATTCATGCACTTAAATGTGAAATAAATGAGAAAGAAGATATCGAAACCCTAAAGGAAACAAGGAGAAATAAAGTTCATGGAGTACATAAACTGAAAAATCAATCTCATTCCCCTCCTTCAATCGAACCAAGCTCAAGCGCGCTTTTTCTCTCTCTCATTCTTTCTTGATCATTTACTGCAAGTAGAAGGCAATGAATGACACAAGGGAGGCACCAACCATGGACCCCAAGACGGGCAAGCCAGCAGCAGCGGCACCACTGGTGGTGCTGCTTGGTCCTGGTGCTTGGGCGGGGGCATTGCTGATGCTCTCGTGAGCCATCACAGCGCTGACAGAGGCAGCAGCGAAGATAACAGCGCAAGCGATCTTCTTCATTTCCATGGTGCTGTTATGGTGTTTGTTAGGCGTTCGTAAAAGGGAAATGAAAATGATCGAAAGCAAACGCCTTGGAAATGAAGACTTCGGCTGCCTGAGGAATGTGATGGGATTGGGAGGAATTTATAGGAGAGGTCCATGCTGTTTTTTTGGAATATGACAGTTCATCTTTTCCATTTTTGGCCTTTTTTTTGGGTTTTGTTTTCGCTTTGCACGTTCAGAATCCTCATGTGGACAGGAGTGATTATAGCAAATTTGGGTTTGGAGCGGGTCTTGTGGTGGTATGATCAATTACATGTGTACAATTTTAAGGGTGTTTAGAATTTTATATCTTAATAATTGTATAGAAATGGTAATGGGGACAGGCAGGGATGGGTAAGCCACCTCCATACCCTTAATCGAATTTATTTTTGCCCTTGATACCCACCTTAATCCTCGAATTTTTCAATTAGGGGATTCCCTGTATTTGTCCCCGCGAGGAATCCAATCCCCAAACCCACCTCATTAGTTAAATACATTTATTTTTTACATTTAAATTTTACTTTAAAGGCACATAATATAAATAAAAATTAAAAAAAAAAAAGATAGCCCAAAACTAGTTCATAAACCCAAACTAGTTTATTTTACTTTAAAGACACTATGTGACGGGGAGAGAGAGAGAGAGAGAGAGAGAGAGAGAGAGAGAGAGAGAGAGAGAGAGAGAGAGAGAGAGAGAGAGAGAGAGAGAGAGAGAGAGAGANAGAGAGAGAGAGAGAGAGAGAGAGAGAGAGCTATTTGTGACAGTGCAAAATTTAGGAAGAAGAAAATAAGATGAGGAGTGGTTACTAATATCTTAGATATATTCATATTAGTTTATTGGGTCAATTACAAAAAAAATCAAGAAATATTTTAAATATTATAAATAAGTCAATGAACTTCTTCAAAATATCATGATAATCACAATTTACCAAAATCAACTTAAGAGAAAATATGTGAATTAACAACCGGACAAAAATAAAAAGTAATTTATGGATTTTGTCACTGTGCTAACATGCTGTTGACATTACCAATGTCTAATTTTACAATTATATATAAGTCAATAACAATCATATACTTTTTTAAATTGGTAACTGTGTGATAGTTAACGTTTTTCAATTGGTAACTATCACACAATTACCCTTTTTAATTAGAAATTGTCACGACCTGCATGACCCTTGGTGGTAGGATAGCTGAACAGGTAGCTAGCTTTATATGGAACTTTGTTAGTCTTGCTATATAGCTTACTTGTAGTGCCAGATTTCATGATATTTATGTATGTGATGCAGGTCCCACTACACCATTTGCTGCTTAATTAAATTCACTATTGAATTATGTTATCTATTGATGCATCATCAACTAAAGATTGGTTTGAAGGATCAATCGCCACCTTGCAGTCACTCTTAGGCAGTAGGTTGTAGAGAAATGGGTGGCAAAGTGGCTACCCAAACCAATTTTTTGGAATGGTAGAGTTCGGAGACAAGAACTGTCTAACACTGCTGACAATTTATTTCTCCACCAATGTTGCAGGTAGTTGCAAATAGAGGCTCACTGTTGTTGCGTATAGTTGATGTATTGGTGAATCTAGTAAAAGATTAAACAAATACTAGCCATGGATTTTAGGACCTTAAGTATAATAGTGGATAATAGCAATTCTCCCACCAATGTTCAAATATTCCAGAACCAGTCAGTTACAAAAGCAATTCTGCATTCCATTAAATCTTGCAGAACATACTCACTACATGATTATTGAGCTGCTATAATTAACCATCTTTTAAATTTTCCTGGCTTACATCTAATACATCTTAAACACTAGTGCTACACTTAATGATTAAATGGAAATTTAGTAGGGTAGAACCAACAGAGAGCATCACATTCATATATATATATATTAAACTTCATTGATTACACAGCCGGAGACTATATGAGTATTCTAACAATTGATTTACAAATACAAATGAAAATACCAACCTGCCATCTACATTACATCAACCATCACCAACATACCCACAATACAAAAGAGAGTTTCTAAACCAACTTCACAATGCAAAATCTATACTATACTATACAAAAGAGTTTCTGAACAAATATTGCACATAAGTTAATTCCACAACCATACTATAATAGGAAAATTGACTTGTACTAGACCCTAAAATAGATTTGTACAATTTGAAAATAACTAAAAAATATTACAAAAACAACCATACCAAATCAGAAATCGATCTAGAGAGTAGAGACCTGCAAATGAAAAAAGAAAATTATAATGAAAATGGAGAGAGGGAGATCAAGGTGACAGAGACACTCATATAATCACATGCCATTCATACTAGATCATCGGAAACGACAGAGGAAGGTCGGGGCTGTTAGGGTTTTGAACCACCACGTACGGTAGCTGAATGGGCTGGATGTTTACACCATTGAACTCAGCTCACCCAGGGGAGGATTTCGGGACCAACTCAACGGCAAAAGGTAGCCGAAATTAGTGACCCATCGGAGAAGAAGGTCGGTTCAGGTTCGGTTTAAATCTATGTTTTCATTGGGTTGTTAAGCAATCAAAAGGCGGGAATAGAGAAAGGAGGAAGAGACAAGTTGATTGGGGTCCATGTCACCAGCGTTGGCTGCCGGACGACGATGAGATGGCCGTAGAGAGCTTACAGCAGAGGAGAGAGAAGAGAGAGAAATGGGTGTATGTGCGGCTGCTTCAGGAGGAAAATGAGAAGAAAAATGCTGAAGTTAGGTTTTTATAATTAAACCCTAGCTGACGAACTTTAACTTAAAATACCCGAAACTTGATGGTCATAGCTTCGTTTCAAGTCTTCTTTGTGTCTACGCGCTCGTACTCCTGAGCCCTTATCCAACTAGATCAAAAGCTCGTTTAAAATCTAAACATTTAATTTTGTCAAAATAAAACCTTAAACCAATTTATAAAATCTGAATCCGGCCGATTCTAATTCGAAAATTTTTCAATTTTAGAAAGCTCGATTCAAATTTGAAATATGAAATTGCCGAAATCCAAATATTCTAAAAAAAAAAAGGATTGCAATTGGAATGTTTCTATAAATTTCGATCCAAAATTTTCCTAAGGCATTGTAATCCAATATTTCATAAATAATGCCAAATTTATTTTGTATTTATATTAAATATTAAATATTTTATCATTTTTTAGTTTTCTACTATATGTTTCAATAATTTTTTATTTGTTTCAAACATACACATACATATATATTAAAAACAGATGACTAACTATAAACATATGTATAATATAAATATGTGTATCATAATAATATAAATTCTAACAAAAACACCCACATTTTGTACTTGTAATTACTTTTTTTTTTTTTTATCAGGGGGGAGGGGAGATCGAAGATGGGGCAATTAATTTCATTATTATCCAAAAGTTCCGAAAATGTAATATTTTGAAAAAAAATCTTAAAAATCTGAGAAATTCGAAAATTTCGAATTGGAATGAGACATTGAAATTTCAATGTTTTGGAATAGAAATTTCATTCCGAAACTTTTTGGATTGGAATTGGAATAGCTTTTTTTCGGTCCGATCTGTCTGAAACACACCTGTAGCTAGCTAGCTAGTGGGAATGGGCTAAGGTTATGTTTAGTGGCAATGGTCTAATAGTGTTATATTTAGTGGAAATGGGTGAGGGACATGTAATCCACTTTTAACAAATAGTGGAGGTTTGTAACTATTACTTTTGTGGTTTGAGTCCACTTAAGTGGGAAATTAATTTATCAAATTTTATTAATCTCACCCTTTTTCTTTTTTGGTTGGATTTGGAGTGGGAAAAGAATAATTATCCCACTAATATTTTTATTTGTTTCAAGAATTAAATGTACCATTGGTCCACTTTCTTTCACGTTTTGCCAAATTGGTACACGATCTTTTTGTTGTACCAAGTTGGTTCATTTTCTTTTCGACGTTTACCTACTTGGTCCATTTCTTCAATTTTGTTATAAATTCTATTAGAAAGAAGGACAAAATGGTCTTTTCATATTAAATAAATTTTTAATTATATTTCTAATTTAAAAAATATTAAAACTAAAAAATAAATTTAAAATTTAAAAAAATTACCCCTTCCCCCAACTCAACCGCCGTCCCACCCCTTTTACCCATCTAACCCAACCTCTCTCCGACCACCCCCTCCCAAAAAACGGTAAATTATAAACTAAAAACTAATAAAGATTACTACTAAAAAAGCATAAAGAAGGCGTCGTCGTTGACAAGCTCCTGGCAACGGCGACGCCTTCTTACTTCTCGCCGAGTTCTCCACCAGCTCCTCCTTCGATTTCCCAGATCAAACCCAACAAAAAAAATCCCTAAGCCCCCAAAACAAAGAGAAAGAGACAGAGATGGAGAGAGAGAAAAAGACAGAGAGAGAGAGATAAAGAGAGAGAAATAGAGGAATAGGGGAGAGATGGCCTAGCTGGGGCAGTGCCAATAAGTAGGATGCCGCTGGAGGTAGGTTGGGATGGGTGGGGAGGAAAGAAAGGGAAAAGAGAAAGAGAAGAGAGAAAGAAAAGAGAAAGAGAAGGTCGGGAATGGGGTAGGGTGGCTGAAGAGAGGGAAGAAAGAGAAGAGATAGAGGAGAGGGACTGGGTTGGGTGGGGTTGGTCGGAGAGAGGCTGGGTTGGGTGAGGGGAGGGGCTGGGTTGGGGGAGGGGGTAATTTGTTAATTTTTAAATTTATTTTTCTTTTTTAGTTTTAATGATTTTTTAAATTAGAAATAGAATTAAAAATTTATTCAATATGAAAAGACCATTTTGTCCTTTTTTTTAACATAATTTATAACAGAATTGATGAAATTGACAAAGTAAGTAAATGTCGAAAAGAAAGTGGACTAACTTGGTACCAAAAAAAAATCGTAGACCAACTTAGGAAAAACGTGAAAGTAAGTGGACCAACGATGCATTTAACTCTTTGTTTCAATGTTTATCATGCCACTTATTAGTCAACTATTGTACAAATTAGTGAAACCTAGAGCAACCATCTTTTCCACCATAATTTTTAAAACAAACTAAAATATTAATTGGTGACTCTAAAAATGTTAATTGTCACTAAGTTCAATCTAGTTTCTCAAGGTGGCTTTAAGCCATATTTGTTGTAGTGTCCGGCCTGTTGGGGAAAATTTCAATGGGAGCTCAAAACAACTTGGCAAGCTATATATGGAACTTTGTTAGTCTTGTTATATATATAGCTTACTTGTAGTGCAAGATTTCATGATATTTTTGTACGTGATGCAGGTCCTATTGGGGAAAATTTCAACGGGAGCCCAAAACGACTTGGAGAAAGTGACAAAGATGACCTACAACCAAGTTGCAGTCTATGGTTTTAGTGACAAGGTGGGTCTCCTTTCTTTCCCTCAAAGAGATGATCAAACAATTGAGATGGCAAAGCCCTACAGCAACAAGACTGCAGCCCTAATTGATGATGAAGTACAAGAATGGCCGGGTGGATAAGGCGTATGCACGCACACTTGAAATCATAGAGGAACACAAAGAGCAAGTGGCTCAAATTGCAGAATTGTTGCTTGAAAAGGAAGTTGTTCACCAAGAAGACCTTCTCAGGGTGTTGGGGGAGCGACCGTTTAAATCGAGTGAAGTCACCAACTATGATAGATTTAAGCAAGGTTTTGAACATCAGAAAGACGAGCAAACTGTGGAGACCCCCTCCTGTTAGTGTTATTGAGGACGACGGCTCTTCGCCCTAGCTTAGTCGTTATATATTTTTGGGGAAGTTGTTTGTAATTTTACACTATAGTTGTTAATCTTTTTTTTTTTTCTTTTTTTTTATTGTTTTATTATTTTCATGAAACTATATATTAGGCTAACTATTTTCACATATTTCTTGTATGGACGAAATCTAGATTATACTTTAATTTGTATGTGTTATGACTAAATTAAGAAATATGTTATAAAATAAAGAGAAATGTAAAGAGAAAAACATAAGAGAGAATTAGGGAGGAATCAGAGTATCTTTCTTATTCACATAAGGCCTCTATTTATAGGCTCTTGGATGACCTGAGATAGACCCTTAAGGTCTCCTATTTTACAATGAATTGGACTCCTCTTAATTATCTATACAATTGCTCTAGATAATACAGGAGATAAATATTGAACATGATAATGGACAGCCACATAATTAATATTATTTACAACACTCCCCCTTGGATGTCCATTGCATATGACAGTTGCCTCATTAAAAACCTTACTAGCCAAAACCCTATGGGAAAAAGACTAGCTAAGGAAAAGAGTACAATCTTCATTTGTTTCTGATAGATATGATGGGCGCGCGACACTGCCTCATTAAAACCTTGCCAGGAAAACCCAATGGGACAAAAACCTTGGACAAACGAAAAAGAGTACAATGTTTGATGGACGCTCCTCCTGATGTTGATATATTTCTCCAATCAGTGAATGTTGCCTCGTTAAAACCTTGCTTGAAAAACCCAATGGGACAAAATCAAAGCGAAGGAAAAAGAGTGCAATTTTTGCAATATTACTGATACATTGTTGATGCGTTTGCCTCATTAAAACCTTGCTAGGAAAAACCCGATGGGACAAAAACCTAGTCGAAGGAAAAAGAGTACAACATGCAAAATTGTTTGATGCTCCCCCTGATAATAACAAGCTTTAATTTGACTGGCTCAATAATTCAGCAAGTAATGATATTTCACATCTCATCTTCTAGAGAGTGGAGTTTGACAATGCCTGTATGAACATGGCTTTCATACTATCAGGGGATATATGTTTGTCATCATATGTTGAAATCCTGTTGAGATTGGGGCAATACAAACAAAATATAATTCCACTAAATAAAGTGATTAGAAACTATTATCTCTAAAAAGAGATGAATTATTATGAAAATACTTTGAGTATTGGAAAAATTACATGACACAATCACCAATGATATATTCGGTCTACTGCATTGTGCTAAGTTAAATAAGGCACATTAAGCTATGGTGCTTCTGGACCAAAGATCTTTCTTCCATCTTCCTTAGGAAGCAAGTAATCAATCTTAATGCCAATAGACCAAATAACCGTTGGGTATAAGAATTTCACTAGTACTGTACTCGATCTGCAGCTCAAGACACTATTTTCATTTCCCAAGGTCATTTATATCAAATCCAATATTCAAGCATTCAATAATCTTATGAGCTCTTCAAGAGTCTCAATTAATTCATAACTTCTTTCAAAAGTTTGAATATGTTGCAACAATTTCTGAATTCGGGTTCTAATCAAAGTACTCAATAAGGCAATTTTGACCATATTCATAGTGGTAAAGTTGAGTACATAATTTGAGCTTCTGGCTCTTTCAATCCTTCAAGGATTTTCTTCAAGCACATAATATTTCATGGCACTTTCAATTTAGGATTTGACTTAGTAATTTGTCCTATATCTTGTAGGAAATCGCTTTTGGCGATATGTTTCAGGCATTTCATAATCTCTAAAGGTTTTCTCCATATGCAATGAACACATTAAATTTACCAGATTTGTTAGAATGTGGTTGCTTCTATAACAGGAGAATATATAACCATAATCTCATATTTCTTTGGAGAAACCTTGTGCCATTATAAATAGTGATTTCACTCACTTTATTTCAAACATTCTATAACCTTCAGGGTTAACATCTTTGGTGTCTGAAATATAGGTTCTCATTATTCCACGTTTATAATGATGTTCAATTCTACTGGAATTGCCTCTTTCCAGTTTGGCCAATCATTTAATTTTGTTGACATTTATAGTAAACGTGGTTCCACATTATTATAGCCCATGATGATATTTAGTAGCTACTATAAACAAAATAAATCATCAATATATCAACGATCTCACAATTCTCATTTGCATGCTTTAGATATAAATATATATCTTTTTAATTGGTACACATGCCTCTTCAGGGGCTTTTATAGTCTCTTCAGGAACTGTCATCTCTTCTAGGATGATTTGTGTACAGAATGTGGATCTTTAAATTTAATTAATTAGGCTTGCGTGGACCATTTCATATACTCTCCACTTTTGGGGAGCTAAACTTTGGAACCTATAGATTTGTCACGCTTCAGGCGTGCAATAAACCATTTTCTGCCAAATTGATGGACTACCATGTTAGGACATCAATCCATGTTGACATATATAAAACTTCTATATGTGACTTTGCAGTTTCGTTGTATATATATGCATCTAGCTTCCAAATAAATACATTCACTAGATTTACATTATCATTCATATCTCATTCCCATATAGAATGGTATGAAAAAGACTAGTATATGCATACTCTTTTCACGCCGTTCTTCAGGAATGGTCATTTCTCCCCCTAACGGCGGGAAAATTTTCATAAGTGCATATATAAAAATCAATAGAATGAGTAATTATACAAACTCAAATGCTTATATAACTTCAGGTTATATAAAGACGGAACATAACCAGGTTTGCAATGCACATGTAGGTATATGAAACTTCTGGTTTCAAATAATTCTTCAACATCTAATTTCAGGTTATAATGTGAATTAATAAATTAATTATGAACAACTATGAACATATATACCAATTTGTTCTAAATTGAAGTGATGAAACTTTAAGTTTCTATACAAAATATAGGTAGAACTTCAGGTTCTTGAATTTTGTGTAAGCATGGAACTATAAGCTCTAATGAATCATATGAATAAAGACTTTTTGCTTAATCTAAACTTAATCAAGAACTTCAGGTTCATAAGAAAAATTATGGAGTTATGAAAAATTTGAGTTCTAAATCATGGAATAATAGATCAAAGAACTTCTAGTTCAATTTGATTCTATAACATAGAGCATGAAAATCAAGGAACTTCAGGTTCTCACTTGATTAAGTAATGCACATTGAACTACAAATTTTAACCAATCAAAAGAACATGACGTTCTATCGCATCTCCAAATTTCATCCACTTCTGATAAATAAACAAAATGTCAAAGAACTTCAGGTTCTTATTTGACTGTTTAATGTAGAACTACATGTTCTGATCATATTTTTCAAGAACTTCAAATTTCTCAGGTTTTGAATAAAACCAAGGAATAAGGAACTTCACGTTATATACGTTAAAATATCAATTTCTTTATAAGTTTGATCTCTCCATTCTATGATAGGAGACATAAATATAGTATACATCAAAGATTTAGAACTTCAGGTTCTATATAAAGAAAATGATATAACCAACTAGTGTACATAATGGAAAGCATTAATTACCAATGTACAACATCTAAATTTATAGATCTGAACTTCTGGTTCAATCAATATTGGCAAATTAAATACAAATAATATGTTCTCATGTATTCTCAAAACCTCAAATTTGGAGTAGGTTAGAACTTCGGGTTCTAAATGTTTGCTTCTTAAAAGTCATAACATGAACATCATGTCCACTTTAACATATTTCTGAAACTTCAGGTTCCAGATTCAAAACATAGATTTAAATTTAATTTAAAATTTCCGAGTATAAAATGTTCGAGCTTTGAACTTCAGGTTCATATTTAGACTTCAAGTCCTTATTTTCCTAATGTTTGTACTATGTTAGAACTTTTAGTTCTTAACAAGATTCATATATTTTGAACTTCAGGCCAAAATAAATTGCTCAAAACTTCAAGGTTGAGCTACATTAATTAGAATTTCAAGTTCAAAATGGTATCTATACTCGAAGCTTCAGGTTCGATATTTAGGACTACAGGTCCATATAAAAATAATGCATATCTAAGAATTAAAATAAGGAATTAAATAGAACAATCGCAATAAGGAAACTTCTGATTCCAATAAAAGAAATCAAGAAACATAGAACTTCTAGTTCCATTGATTTTAGTAAATGTGAAGATCTTCTGGGCTTCAATAATTGATAAGAATTGAGACACTTTGCACTCATTCAATTGTATAAGAATTGAGTCACTCTACTCTCATTCAATTGTAAAAGGATTGAGGAACTTCTGGTCACTTATTCGATTTCATGAAAATTAATTAATTTAATAAGAATTGAGGATCTTCAAGCCATCCACATCTTACTAAATGAACATCTGGTTCATGTTCTAATCAACAATATTTTTAAGGAACATCTCTAGTTCCAACTTTATATAATAACAATAATGAATTGCAATATGCCAATGAAGCCACATTGATATTATAGGATTTAGCTCATATATATAAAACACATATTACAATATATGAGAAAATTCAACAAGGAGTAATTCTAGCTATCATTGCATTTTGTTCCAATGTTGATTGATCATAGTGAAACAATGAATTTCGATTGGATCGCAAAACTTCAAGTTTCAATTGGATTATATGATAAGGAACTTCAGACCTTTATAATAATTAAGGTCAAGGAACTTCAGGCCCTTATAATAATTAGAATCAAGGAACTTCAGGTCCTTGTATGGGTCCAAGGAACTTCAGGTCCTTGTATGGGTAAAGGAATGAGGAACTTTGGGCCCTCACTAGATTGGTTAAGAAATGAGGCTCTTTAGGCCCTCATTGAATTTTATAAGGATCTTCGGGTCCTCAATTGATTTTTAGAGGATTTAGGATCTTCTGGTCCTTAATTGATTTTAATTTGAGGATCTAACAACATTCAGTTCTGACTTAACAATAATAATAATCACATATGAAATCGTATAATCAACCCAAAACTCACAATTGAATGCAAGATCTATATATATTGAAACTTTTGATGACTAAACTCAAAAAACCATCATGACAAGAAATTGATAATATGTCATAGGGAGCCGACAAGTTAGGGGGAGATCATATATATTGAAATCAAAGTCATTCAACAACAAACCTGTAAACTAACGAAATTGATCCAACCCAATTAATAAGAAAACCCCATGATAGCAAGAGGCCAGTATAGATAACATATACAGGTGCAAATATATATATTCTCTTTTCTGTATAGGCACACGAGACATAATTGATCAAAACTTATAATTATATACATAATATATTAAGTATGAGAGCATAATATATAAGCCAATATTTTGTAAAAGAAACTCATGATTTTGTTCTCTCAATATAGGAACATTCACGATGAATTGAATTGAATCGATCAATGGATTCAAACCTGCATGTCAATTCATAGGGTGAAACAAAACAATATGGAAACATGGAATATGTGTTAGCTTAAACGATTATTAGGTCCCCACTATGCACAAGATTATGACATACTTCAACCTGCAGTATCAAAAATACTTCTCCTATATATATATATTAAGTGGAATGAAATAGAAAAGCGTGCTTCTTATTGGAGCCTTTAACTCATGTACCTCGGGTAATTCAAAGAAGCAAGCTAGTAAACTCATATGATATATAAGTACTCATCAACTTATTTGTAAAAATGTAAACTATTTAAAACCCCCAAGTTTGAATTTGGTTATTTATAAACCTGCACTCTTAATAAAACTATTTCCTAACCCCCTATTGGACATTTAATCTCTCTCAAAACCCCTTAGTCAGCCTATACCCAGCAAGATTTGACCCCCTCTATTTTGAAAATTCCGATTATAACCCTTGGCTATTAAAAATCAGTTTTGAAATTTCATTTCTCATTTTCACTCTCTCTCTCTCTCTCTCTCTCTCTCTCTCTCTCTCTCTCTCTCTCTCTC
>QANW01012357.1:105098-121990 GCA_003254865.1 Dryas drummondii
TAACTGAATTTCTAAAATTCAGTTTCAGTGTAATTGAATTCTTGAAATTCAGTTTCAGTGTAACTGAATTCTTGAAATTCAGTTTTAGTCTAATGAAATTTAATTTCAGTGTTTGATTTTAGTTTTAGCGAAATATTGAGTTTTAACAAAAACTTCAATTCTAGAAAAAAAAAAAAAAACAGTTTCACCAAAATTCAGTTACAGTGATGTCAGCGTGCGTCAGCATGTCTTGGAGGGGGGAGTGGGGAAAATTGAACTAGGATGGGTTCTGAAACTGTTTTCGTGGAAGAGAGGGTCTGAAACTGTTTTCGTGATGAAGATCGTGGGATATTTGTTTGTGGGTTTTTGGAATTTTGTGGCTTTCTGGCAATTTGTAGGCTTCCAACGGTTCTTTGGGCTGTGGGTTTGGTTAATGGCATAGATGTAAATTCTAGTAATTATGAAGCCTAAACTATTGGTAGGATGTGTTTAGGGTGTGGCTGGTTTGTTGGGTAATGGCTGGGGGGGCGGCAACAAATTTTTTGCTATAATTGGGTGTTATAAATTACGGACTATTTGTAAAAACTATCAACAATATGTACGCATATAATATATATATATAAATTGAATAGCATATAACGAGATATAGGAAAACTAGCAGATATAGAATAGACAGTTGATACCCAACTGAATCAGATCATTCAACGTGAGAATTAAGCATCCTTATGGAGGCACAAGAAGAGTATAACACATAAAGTATATAAATAGAACAATTCTAAGATCAAGAGTATTGGTCAAAAGAACAAGGTTACACCATATGACTCTTAGATCTAGAAGGGTTTATAAGAGAGACTATCGTGCTGATAACGTATTATAAAATAAAGAGAAATGTAAAGAGAAAAACATATGAGAGAATTAGGGAGAAATCAGAGTATCTTTCTTATTCACATAAGGCCTCTATTTATAGGCTCTTGGATGACCTGGGATAGACCCTTAAGGTCTCCTATTTTACAATGAATTGGACTCCTCTTAATTATCTATACAATTGCTCTAGATAATACAGGAGATAAATATTGAACATGATAATGGACAGCCATATAATTAATATTATTTACAACACAATAACTATTATGTCAGAATACTTTTTATTTTTCAACGACTTAACTTAATGTTATGTTTATGGACTCCAAATAAGTACATTTCTTAGTGATAATGACCACGTGCTTTGCATATATAATCGTACTAAACATGTGCTTGTAATTGTAAGAGTATCTCTCAGTGAGGAAGCAAACTTAGCTTTTAAAACTCTACTTTTATTAACCTACAGTTTGAAGAGTCAAAATTCCAACTTTAAAATTTTTTCTCCAAAGTACTATTCAAATTTCATTAGTATATTATTGTCTTCTTTTTCTTTAAAATTTAAAACAAATTTGACTTCCATTTCTTTTTTACTACCAAGGAATAAAATTTTGATTTTTTGGGTCATGGAAATTTTATCATCTTTTCGTTGATATTTTGTCAATATTTTGTCAAAATTATCGAAATTTCGGCGAAATTTGACGAAATTTGGCAAAACTTCGCTCACTTACTGCACAGTCTGCACCACTTGCTCTTTCTTTGCCTTCCCCTATCTATTTCTCAGGTCCCCTTCATTTTAACAAGCTCAAATTTCTTAATTTTTTAATTTAGTAATTCTGTATTGTGGTCTTGAAGGAGATTTAAAGTTTGTGTAAGAGTTATGAGAAAGAGGAGATCTGGGAGGGAGATGAGGAAGAGAAGGAGGAAGAGAAGGAGAGATCGGGGAGGGAGTGGGAGGAGAGAGAAGAGATGCAATGTACTGGGAGGAGGAGAGAGAAATGAGCTAGAGGGAAGAAGAGAAGTCACAAGAAGAAAAGGAAGGAAAGAAAAAACAAAGAAATGAAATGAAATGAGCTAGAGCCTAGAGGGAAGAAAAAGAGTTAAGGGAAGAAAAAGAAGGAAAGAAAAAAAAATGGTTTAGGGTTGATTGGGATTTGAGGCATTTGGACAATTGAAAAGAAAAAAAAAAGATTTGAGATTTGATTCGGCTCTTTTGGGATTTCGTTTAGTTGTTTTTAAATCATAAACTTTAATATATTTTTATATAAAAAAATACCCGCCGAAACCTTAATATCTTATATAATATCTCAAAAAATATACTAATTTTATTTAATAATATTTATTTCCATCGCGCATTATATTAATCTTATATCACATGAAACATATTATATAATTTGATTTCTTCAGTGTTTTTTATCAATGTAGTAGATAATATGTTAAATAAACATATGGTAAAGTTGCATTCAAAATTTTCAGATTTTGATAATAATTTTCATCGTTTCTATCTAATTTTTATCGAAATTTAAAATTTCTTGACATTTCGATGAAAATTTCTTCTAAATCCAAAATTTTACTCTTTGTTTACTGCCAACTTTGCTTTTCACTTTTTTCTATTTCCAATGTTCAATATTTTAGTAACATAAAATGGTTTGAAGAGCTAATATTTACTCGATAAATCTGACTGGCTGATATTGGGTCATTGATTTGAAGAGCCGCATTGTCGAGTCTATTGAAAGTCTATTTCTCCAACGTGGCACATCTAATGAAGTAGGAAAAGCAAGTTGCCGAGTATGTTGGAGATGGTCTAAATTGTACTTTCAATGCATTGTTAGTAATTGTAACAATTGAAAATGAATTGTTGGTTTTAATTTGAATCCATTAAAAGTTGAGTTTTGAGTGTTAATGGAATCCACGTGTTACATGATATATGGAAAAGATTGAAAGAAGAAGGTAAAAAGGAAAGGTTGCTAGCATTCCCTGAATTAGAACTTAGAAACAACTATACTCATGAAATACGCTTACAAATGCTTTAATTATCGGTGAAGGAAAATGTTATTTTATAATAGATGTTGAAGCACTAACGCTCCTCATGTTTAATACAAAAGAAATGTTATTTTACCACCTTAAGTAATTTCATTAGGTCATTTAACCCCTTAACATATTTTTTTACATAATTTTTCGTCTCACTATATGGGTTTATATGCAACAGTTTTGAAATCTTAGAAGGTATATGTGTAATTGTTGAAACCTCAGAAGGTGTATGCAAAAAAAGATAAACATCAGGGGATGTAAGTGTAATTAACTCGTATTAAAATATCATTATAATAAAAAAAATTTAAAATAAAAAACCCAATAATAGTATTTTCATTTATTTTAAATTTCTCTCTCTCTCTCTCTCTCTCTCTCTCTCTCTCTCTCTCTCTCTCTCTATAATAGTATTTTAATATGTTAATTTTAAATAGTTAACTATTACAGGTGTATAATACACCCACGTGTCTCTCTCTCATCCTGTAATTACGTGATGAGAGAATAGAGATAATGAGTGTATGCAACCGTTACATTGAAGTTTTACTCCTCCACATGACACATGATAGACTCCCAATATGGTGATAAAGCTCACCATCTTAATAAGGCGGTGAGCAAATTTGCACTCAAACAATAATTGTGAGAATACATATTTGATATTATAACCTAAAAGATTTGGATTATCTACTAATCCCTTGTGTTCTAATTTCATACTAATTAATCAGAATTACGTTATTTCACTATGTAGGCTCGTAATCATAACTATTCATTTTAAAGATCATGCATCTTTGCAAAATTAACCACAATGTAAATCGTTTGGTTAGCTAGTTGTTATTGAATAAATATAAAGTGAGTGTAATTGTGAAAGTTTGTATTAGGTGATCTATTCACTTAATAAACTTGATTAATTTCACTTTCAGTGATCGAACCCCAATTTTTTATTTATGTGATCATTCAGGAACTAGTCAAACAGACACAATTCAGGCAATTCAGCAACTAAAATCTGAAACTCTAGATTGACTTCTAAAACCAAAAATCACTTTTGTAAACAACACAAATCAAACACACCAAAGGATCAAGTGACATCCTATACACTCAGAGGACCCATCACAGTAGCCATCCTAGTGTTATCCATAACTACAGTGGTGTGTGATTAGCTAGACAGTTCTATATGACATAGATCAATTTCAAGCATATAGTTACAGTGCAGATTTGTATTTAAAAGTTGAGTGAGTCAGTAAGCATAACAACACAAAAAGGGAGACGAATGCACACAAGATGTTCACCCAAAAAAACTACAAAGGGTAAAAACTGGGGGTCTTTTTCAGCTGACCGGCAATCCACTATAGAAGAGGTTCAATACAAAGGGAGCATACAGCACACAAGCTCAATCACTAAGTTCTAAACTAAGTAGCAGCTTCTTACCCCTTTGTGCAACTTTCATAAGCAAGACAATCGGTCATTCATGAAGAAGGCAGCTCCAACTCCAAGCTCATCAACCCATGACACCAATTCACACTAAGCCTAGCAGATTCTTCAATGTATGAACATGATATGCAAATTTTGGATTCTTTAAAAATCAGTCTTCTCAAGCAAGAGCATAAAAAGGCTAATAGAGAATCCTTCAACTAAAAATCTAAATAAATGTGTTTGAAAAATATATGAAAAGATTTAAACAACACTCAAGCCCATTCAGATTTTAGATGAAAAAACAAGTTCAAAAAATCATTTTGATTTTGAAAATAAAAAACATTTTCTAACTTGATAAAAGATAAGCACTCACCCTGAAAATACCCAAGTAAGAAATCACAAAAATACCCAGTGAAAATATGCTCATCAACACCCACCAAAAAGTCTGAACCGAATATATCATATACCCGTACACACACACGCCATTCTCATGTTTACCCGAGCCACGTGCACGCCAATGAATGGCTGTACACAAGAGACAAATGAGGGACATATTTCTTTTGTCCTAGAGAAGTATCCTAGTATTGCTAAGGATAGGAATGAGGAGTTGTAAAAACAAATATTGTTTTATTTTGTAAAAATCAGAAATGGAGAAGATGATGAATAGTGCTGAGGTGTGTGTAAGTGTGTGGCGTGAATGAATGAGATGCAATCAGATCTGATTGATACAGTGGGGGAACCAAGTTATGTGCAATGCACATGCATGTTTAGTAAAAAAACGGAAAATGAGCTTTCAATGAAATGAGCTTTAAAAGTAAAACCCGAAATGGCCCCACTGCACTGACTGTCACATAAGTATCGGCCACTGTACGTGAAAAACATTGTTCTTTATGACTAGTCAAATGGACACAAAACTGATATTTTCATGAATTGAATGAAGTGTAGTATACCTTGAGTCTTTGTTCATTCTTGACTTCTTCAATACAACTGATTTTGTCCTTAATCTAGCCTAGAGCTTGTGAGTGATTAAATAAAAATAAGTACAATGGTTTTAACAAGGAAAATAGCCAATATAATAAATCCTAGAAACTAACAATCTCCCCATTTGGCTTTCCTTGACAAAATATCAACTCATTCACCTCACAAGACTCTCAACACTCAGCCCAACACTATGTTATAATGTACCTGCAAGAAGAAGTACTTGCACAACACAAAATATAATAGTACAGCAACCAATGCAGTTTAAACACAGCAAGCAATGTAGAGTAAACAAATACATTCTCCTCTTTTTTGTCATGGAAAGACAAAAGGACATACATAAAAAATAGGAGTGAAGTTCAAGAGCACAGAAAGTTGGAGAAATATTCAAGAGAAAAATACATGCTTAAAGAGTAAATTCCACAAAAGACTAACTCCCTCTCAGTTCGAACTCCCTCTAAATTCGAACTCCCCCTATGACTGATAACTGGCAGCAGCAGTAACAACATCTTTGTACCGGGCTTGCATGGCAAGTTCAAAGTCATCTACAGGCTGAAGAGCAACTGAACATCCTGCCATTGGAGAAACTGATGAAGGTTTTGAAATGTTAGGGATTTGAAGGAAGGAAAAGAGGGGCG
The DNA here is from genome assembly GCA_003254865.1 of Dryas drummondii. Classification (NCBI taxonomy): domain Eukaryota; kingdom Viridiplantae; phylum Streptophyta; class Magnoliopsida; order Rosales; family Rosaceae; genus Dryas; species Dryas drummondii. Next base: position 110,987 of record QANW01012357.1, read on the forward strand.
CGTGCACTATAAGGACTACTAGAGATAAAAAATGAGAAAAATGTTTGAAAAGCCCTTAATGAACAGTAATCGAAGGTGCAGAATGGCCCTGTGAAATTGATTCTGTATGACTGTAGTAGACCATTCAAAAGGGACAAAGTTCATACAGGACAGAACTGTGAGATAAAACAGTCATGGAATTTAACGAAAAAATAGAGGAATCCTGGAAGAATTGGAAGCAATGACACACAAGAAAAATCTATAAGTTAGATGTGCTTTAGGGATTTTATTTTGACAAAAACAATAAAAACAATTGAAATGAATTAACCACCAATGTCAACAGTCTAATAGATATGGAAAATAAAAATTGCAAATTTTTGTGCAAGAAAATAAGCATATTTGGGATATAGGGAGGTCAATGTTAGCATTCAAGACTTGTTCTTGATGGAAAAACAATTTCAAAGAAAACCAAAGAGGTTGAATAAGTTTCATCCACAAAAAGAGATTAGAATTTGACCACTCAAGAGAATTTCTAATTTGGGAACAAATCATGAAAACAAAGTTTTTCAACTCATGACAATGGCTATGAGAAAATTATTTTCATTTGTTTTGTTTAGGCACATCCCAAGTTAAGTGCAATGATTTGGTCCAATTTTGCGACTCTTTACCCTAGAACACCATAAAAACACCTTATTTCTCCCTAGGGTCGTGACTTCTTTGGTCACACTTCCTTTTTTTTTTTGTTATTTTTGTATGGTGCACATTTGTTCAAATGAGAAAAACTTAACTTAAGATGAGTTACAAAGGAGGAATTATATTGAAAGACTAAATTGCAAACTGAAACAATGAATCACATTTAACTACAAAGAATCATGCATGTGTACAAATGTCAATTGACTTCCAAAGACTAATGTGCTTTGGATTCTCTAAAACTTTTGTAAAGATGTCTGCAAGTTGCTGTTCGAAATGAACAAAATTCAAAGTAAGAGTTCCACTCTCCACAAGATCTCTAATAAAATGATATCTTATGTCAATATGCTTGGTTCGAGTATGTTGCACTGGGTTCTTGGAGATATCTATAGCACTCATGTTATCACAATAGATGAGAAAGGTTTTCTCATCAATTCCATAATCGGCTAACATTTGTCTCATCCAAATGAGTTGTGTACAACAACTCCCTGCTGCTATGTATTTAGCTTCAACAGTCGACAAAGAGACATAATTCTGCTTCTTGCTATGCCAAGACACTAAGTTATTCCCAACATATAAAGCACCACCCGAGGTGCCCTTCAAATCATCACTACACCCAGCCTAATCAGAGTCACTAAATCCAACCAATTTAGTGTTGGTATCATGGGTATACCACAACGCATAGTCAAGAATCCCACATACATATTTGATTATCCTTTTTGTTGCAAACAAATGAGATTCTTTGAGATCACTTTGGAACCTAGCACACACTCCTACCGCAAACGATATGTCCGGTCTACTAGCCGTGAGGTAGAGGATACTTCCTATCATGCTTCTATAAAAGGTTTGGTCCACTTGCTTACCACTTGGATCCCTATGAAATTTGGAGCTTTTACTCATTGGAGTAGTAGCCACTTTGGAAGACTCAAGCCCAAACTTTTTGACCAATTTTCTAGCATACTTAGATTGGGAGATAAATATCCCACTATTTACTTGCTTAACTTGTAGCCTTAAAAAGAAATTCATTTCACCAACTAGACTCATTTCAAATTCACTAGACATTACATCAATGAATCTCTTTAAATGAAAATTTGAAGTTGAACACAAAACAATATCATCCACATAAACTTGAGCAATCAAGACATCATTTTTTTAACATTTTTACAAATAGGATCTTGTCAACCGACCTTCTTTGATACCCATTGGACAACAAGTGATGAGAGAGTCTCTCATACCAAGCTCTTGGAGCTTGCTTCTGCCCATACAAGGCTTTCCTCAATTTATAAACACTATCTCTCATGTGAGGATCCTCAAAACCTTTTGGTTGTTTCACAAAAACTTACTCATTCAAGTAACCATTTAAAAATGTTGTTTTAACATCCATTTGATACAATTTGAACTTAAGATGGCATGCAATGACACAAAGTAACCTAACGGACTCAAGTCTAGCAACGGGTGCAAAAGTCTCATCAAAATCAATACCCTCTAATTGAGAGTACCCTTGAGCAACTATAAATATATTATAATATTAAAAAAAATTAAATTTAAAGCTATGGTATGAAGAGGCCTAGTAAGTAGTAACTAAGGTGTTCAAGGTTTATATCTAAGAGGCCCAAGTTTGTAAGAGGCCCAAATTAAATTTATAATAACTAAAGTAATAATTAAATTCAGTTTCTAAACTTTTATTTCTTTATTGAAAAGCTTAAACATCAAAATGTTTTTTATATTAAATGAATAAGGGTTTTGTTTTTTTGTTTTCTCTTTCTCCTTCCCTCCCTCATTGTCTCACACTCTCTCAACTCTCAATCATTTAATTTCTCTTCCTCAGTTGAAGTTCCTCCATAATCCATTCAATCATATTTTCGATTCTCAAGGCTTCAGCTCGATGCTCTTCTTCGATTAACTATCGATTTCTCTTGATCTCTTCTTTAGTCCTCATATCCTCTCCATTGTCTCCAAAGAAATTAGGGTTTTGTTCAAAGTTTAAATTACTTTTTGTTCAAAGCTTGTAGGTTCAAAGACCCTATAACTTTAATTATTTATTGTCCCAAGTTTTTTGTTAAAAATTTGTACAAATTATAATATTATCTCATGTTTAAAGAAAGTATCATTTTATTTTTTATTTTTAAGCAAAAATAAATGGAAAACATGCGTGCATAATTTTATAATTTTTTTCTTTATATACAAAAGGGCCCTTTTTAGATTTTTACCCTGGGGCCTCCTCTAAAAAGTCAAGAACGGCACTGTGTAGAACAACGTATAATGTATGGAGAGAATGTCAATTAAACACTTTTTATATTAAGGACTTATTTGTCAATGTGTCCCAAGACCCTTATAAGCCACTATGCAAAGTTATACTTTTGCAATGTGAGACAACACTTCACATTCTTATATACCCCCGCACATATGGCGTCGCTTAAACCAAATACGTGAAGAACTCATATTGGGTGATATGGAACACGTGTGGTCATTTGACCTAGCACACGTGTGTGAATATGCTCTAATACCCATATGGGAAAAAAACAAAAAATGGCGGAGTGCTGGGCATTTGTGCTCAGCCTGTTTTTCCACATGATTTCATTTTAGTGGACTGGGTTTGGTCCGATTTTTTGATTGTGGGTTTAAAGACTATTTTCCGCTTTGGGCTTTAAAACGTACCCCCTTTAATTAATGTAGATAAATTATGTATTAGCATTTAAGCATTCCAAATATATAAAATATATATATGGAGAATATTATACAAGATATATGACTTAAATCTGAATTTTATTTTTGAAATTCAAAATTGATTACAACAACAATCGATATCCGGCCAAGATATAAGGAGAATTAAATGATTTTCCCCACGTACAAGAAGTCAACTTGTGTTGAATGTTAGTTATGAAGTTTTAAGGGCATTTTGGGTATCTCAACGTCTGTGGGCTAACTCATCATCCCTAAAATGGAAACTAACTGGTATTTAGCCAAAGAGGTTAACAATTGTAAACAATTAATATGAATTTTAATGGAAGTAATATGAGTTTGAAGGGGGTTTCCCTAATTTACTATAAACAATATTGGACCTATAAAGTGAAAGTTTAGAGATCAACCATGCAAGAGTAGAGTTGAAAAATAAAGACCAAGCACCAAAAAAAAAAAAGAAGGGGGGTTGGAACCTTGTACAACGTTAACCCAGAACCAGAATGCTCTTTTATTGCATTGTATTATATATATTCATGCACTTAAATGTGAAATAAATGAGAAAGAAGATATCGAAACCCTAAAGGAAACAAGGAGAAATAAAGTTCATGGAGTACATAAACTGAAAAATCAATCTCATTCCCCTCCTTCAATCGAACCAAGCTCAAGCGCGCTTTTTCTCTCTCTCATTCTTTCTTGATCATTTACTGCAAGTAGAAGGCAATGAATGACACAAGGGAGGCACCAACCATGGACCCCAAGACGGGCAAGCCAGCAGCAGCGGCACCACTGGTGGTGCTGCTTGGTCCTGGTGCTTGGGCGGGGGCATTGCTGATGCTCTCGTGAGCCATCACAGCGCTGACAGAGGCAGCAGCGAAGATAACAGCGCAAGCGATCTTCTTCATTTCCATGGTGCTGTTATGGTGTTTGTTAGGCGTTCGTAAAAGGGAAATGAAAATGATCGAAAGCAAACGCCTTGGAAATGAAGACTTCGGCTGCCTGAGGAATGTGATGGGATTGGGAGGAATTTATAGGAGAGGTCCATGCTGTTTTTTTGGAATATGACAGTTCATCTTTTCCATTTTTGGCCTTTTTTTTGGGTTTTGTTTTCGCTTTGCACGTTCAGAATCCTCATGTGGACAGGAGTGATTATAGCAAATTTGGGTTTGGAGCGGGTCTTGTGGTAGATTTTGTTACATATCAAAAATTAAGGAAAATTAAGAGAGTTACAAATCTTTTCTTGGCTGAAAAAACAAGAAATTTACAATCTTTTTAGATAAAATTACTGCCCCAAGATAAAATGGACCAAATTTCCAACTTTGGCTTTTTGTTTTTGGAGTAAAATAGGACAAAGTCTTGAATGAGACATTCAGATCACGTGTATGGTAAAATCACCCATTACTATGGTGTTATGTGCTCTATTTGTTTTAAAATACTATAAACTTTATTTGAAATAGAACATATGTCACCTTATCATTAATGGTTATACCATACATGTGACATAACTATATACCCTCCTCCATCTACATTTTGTCCAAATTATATGACTGTCTCGATCACTTATTGATTACATGAATTAACACGTACATATAACTAGCTCGATGAAAAAAAACAACTTATTTATATGTGATCAAGACTTCTTATAAATGTTTTGTTTTTTTAACCAAATAATATATGCACACCTTAGTAGTCAAATAATGCAAAAAGACTTGTAAAATGCGCTTGCTGTTAAATGGCCATTTCAATTTTTTCGCCCTATAGGGCGATCCAATCTGATATTCCAAATGGATTACATCGACCCGTCTATATAATGGGTAGGGCTAGGGTTGATTTTTTTTTAAGCCCAGCTAAATTCAAAATTAATCCCTTTATTTGGACAGAGAATTATTATCAGCCGTTTACTCCTCAGCCTACGAGGTATTAGCAGCCGTTTCTAGCTGTTGCATGTTCCTCTTTCTTTTCCAACTATATATATGGAAATTCAAAAACTAATTAATATATATATTTAAGTTTTAATCAACAAATTAGATAAAACCATAAGATCTTTTTTTCATCTGAGTGAAGAAGATATGAACTTCTTTACTCTTTTGAAGATAAATATCACTAGATCAATAACTACTTAATAAACTATAAGATTTCAATCACACATTCTATTCACTACAAGAAATGTGGGCAAAAGTCACTTTCATTGGTTGCACAGAAAGGGGTGGCAATTGGATAATAGGGACTAAAGTGCCTTGATTTTAACAAAAATGGGTGGCAATTAGGCAATAGGGACTAAAGTTCTCAAATGCCACTCTTTTCTATACAACTAATGCAGGTGGCATTTGTTCATATTTTTTGTAGTGATTCTTCAATAATTGTCCACACATATATGACATTGTCATTGTATGAACTCAAAATTTAAGCTGTCCGCATCAATACGCATTTGACCATCATCACTACTACCTACTGAAATTCTAATTACCAATATAAATAGTATTGAGTCGACCTGCAGTGAGAGTGATCGATCCGGTCAAATATTGAACACACGCGGCATGGAATAATTGGAGATTAATTAAGCTTTTTACCATCTCTTAATTAATTCTAAGATCATGACCTTATATTATACACTTAGACAAATTCTTGGATTTATAGAAACATTACAGGCTACGTTGATATTTTCCTGCATTATTCTATTATATGAATAAGAAAAAAAAAATCATTAATTATATTTCAACGGCGAATAATTGAAGGTAAGTGCACACACACCAACCTGTTGTGCTTAAAGCACCAAAAACAAACACAACACAGATGCAAGAATAGAAAAAGAGAACAAACACACAAACACACGATATAACGTGGTTCGGCAATGTGCCTACATCCACGGAGCAGCTGGAACAATTCACTAAATGATAGAGATTACAGAGTACAAATTAAGCTCTCAAGCTTTCTCTATGAATGGCTCTCACACAAACAAAATAGCTTCTCTCACAAGATGAAATAAACTCACACAAGCAAAAGCTTTTAGACTTCTTAAAGTATGCTCTTATATCTATTCCCCAAAACCACGTTGGAATAGTAAAGGTCTTCATAATTAGAGATAAGCTAGTTGTCCAAAGCATGCTGAGATAGGAAGCCCAAAGGTCTGCAGCCCAAATTAATAATTGAGCCAATATTTAACAATCTCCACCTTGGCGAGACTGCAGACTTCACAACAGAGAGAGAACTCACAAGAGAGCTAACAAATCAACAAGTAATCATCACCATCCTCCACCTTGACAAGAGAACTCATGCCAAGCCAAGAAGCCAAGTTCCAGCTGCTCATCTAACAACTTAATCAACATTCAAAATGTGAGCCAAGTTCAAACAATGTTCAAACTTGGCACTCCCAACCACTTTAGTTAACATATCAGCAGGGTTATCTGCAGATGCAACCTTCTGTAGATGGATGTTTCCTTTAGACACAATATCACGCACAAAATGAAAGCAGATATCAATGTGCTTAGTTCTTGAGTGATGGACTTGATTTTTAGCCAAGTGAATAGCACTTTGGCTATCACAATAAACCTCCACCTGTTTTTGATAAATCCCCAAATCATTTATCAGTCCACGTAACCAAATAGCCTCTTTTATAGCTTATGTAATAGCCATATACTCAGCTTCAGTGGTTGACAAAGCTACAGTGGGCTGCAAAATTGATCTCCAACCAACTGGACCCTTGGCCATAGAAAACAAGTATCCAGTAGTAGACCTTCTTTTGTCTAAATCACCTGCATGGTTAGAATCAACATATCCAACCACAAAATTTCCAAAACTGGAATTATCCTTCTCAAAACATAAGCCGACATCTCTAGTCCCATTTAGATACGTCAATATCTACTTAGCTGCTTTCCAATGTTCTATACCCGGATCATGCATATAACGACTTACCAAACCAACAGCATGAGCAATATCTGGTCGCGAACAAACCATAGCATACATTAAACCACCAACCAAATTAGAGTATGGAACATTAGCCATGTATTTCTTCTCCTTTTCAGTTTTAGGGGATAATAATGCACTAAGTTTAAAATGATCAGCCAAGGGAGTACTCACAGATTTGGTAGTGTCATTGATTCCAAAACGCTGCAAGAATTTCTCCAAATATTGCTTTTGAGTCAAATATACCAGACCCTTTTTTCTATTCCGAGTAATTTCCATACCAAGGATCTTTTTTGCTTCACCAAGATCTTTCATTTCAAACTCATTTTTCAATTGTGCTTTCAATTTCTCAATCTCCTTGATATTCTTTGCAGCAATTAACATATCATCAACATATAATAGCAAATAAATGAAAAACCCATCCTACAACTTCTTGAAATACGCACAATGATCATACTAACTTCTCTTATACTTTTGGCCTTTCATAAATTCATCAAATCTCAAATACCATTGCCTTGGTGATTGCTTCAACCCATAAAGTGATCTCTTCAATTTGCAGACCAAATTTTCTTTTCCATTCACCTTGTATCCCTCTGGTGGAGACATGTAAATCTCTTCATCTAAATTCCCATGTAAAAAGGCTGTCTTAACATCAAGCTGCACCAATTTAAGATCAAATTGTGCAACAACAGCAAGCATAACACGAATGGAGGGATGTTTAACAACAGGAGAAAAAAACTTCATTATAATCAATACCTTCTTGCTGGGCATAGCCTTTTGCAACCAACCTTGCTTTAAATCTCACTCCACCTTTGCTATGTAGATCCTCCTTTTTGGTGTACACCCACTTGCAGCCAATAGCTCTTTTCCCCTTAGGCAATTGAACTAATTCCCATGTATTGTTCTTCAAAAGTGAGTTCATCTCTTCACCCATAGCCATCTTCCATTCTTCCTTTTCTGAACTTCTCATGGCTTCCTTGAAATTAATTGGAATTTCAGCATTTATAATGGGAAAAGCAAAAGCAACATAATCATTCAACTTTGCTGGTTTCTTAACTTCTCTTTTTGGTCTGCCGGTAGCAATAGACTCTTGGAATTGAGGCTTTGCTGACTTTTTAATCTCTCCTTTTGGTCTGCCCTTAGCAATGGACTGTTCCAATTGAGGTTGATGATCTAGAACATGGTCATATTCTTCTTCTTCTGTAGAGACCTCCTCTTCTTCACTTGTACTAGTTTCACCATCAATTTGGACATATCTGGGAGTGACAGAGGCAAGTTTTTCAAGCTCCACCTGCTGAACATTTCTTTCATTCTTCTTTAACATACTGATTTTATCAAATTTCACATCCCTGCTGATTACAAGTTTCTTCAACTCCAGACACCACAACCTGTAACCTTTAATGCCACTGCTGAAACCAACAAAAATAGCCTTTTTGGCTCTAGGATCAAGTTTTGTTTCAGTCACATGAAAGTAAACAGGGCAGCCAAAAATATGCAAAAAATTATAATCAAAGGCAGGTTTTCCGGTCCATACCTCAATGGGTGTCTTCCCTTGAATTGCAGCTGAAGGCAAACGGTTGACGATATGAGCAGCATAGTTGATTACCTCTACCCAAAAAGCTTTACTTAAACCAGATTGTTCCAACATACATCTCACCTTTTCAAGCAATGTTCGATTCAACCTCTCAGCAACTCCATTTTGTTGTGGAGTTCCTCGTACAGTAAAGTGTCTAATTATGCCTTCTTCTTTGCAAACCTTAAAGAAAGGATCAGAAGTATATTCTCTACCATTGTCTGACCTCAAAATTTTAATTTTCTTCCCAGTTTGGTTTTCAACCATTTTCTTCCAATTCAAAAAAATATTCAACACCTCATCTTTGTGCTTCATCGTGTAAACCCACACTCTTCTAGAATAATCATCAACAAAGGTTTCGAACCAGTGTTTACCACTCATAGAAGCCGTTCTTGTAGGCCCCCAGACATCAGAATGCACATAATCAAGAATACCCTTGGTCTGATGTACAGCAGTACCAAATTTGACCCTTGTTTGCTTGCCCAAAATGCAATGCTCACAAAAATCAAGCTTGCAGATTTTAGCACCTTTCAATAGCCCTTGTTTCACAAGCCCTTGAAGAGCTTTTTCACCAGCATGTCCGAGCCTCATATGCCACAATCTAGTATTGTCAGAGTCTGCACTTTCTGAGATGGTGGCTGCTCCACCTACAACTATTTTCCCCTGCAAAAAATATAAGTTCTGCTGTCTAATTCCTTTTATCCCAACCAAAGCTCCTTTAGTTACTTTCAAACCACCATTTGACAAATTTATATTGAACCCATTAGCTTCCAAAGCACCCAAAGAAATTAAATTTTTCTTCAAATCTGGAACATACCAAACATTGGATAATTCTCTAACTATGCCATCATGGAGCTTCAACTTAATTGTTCCAACTCCCTTTCTATCACATGCATAGTCATCACCCAATAAAACTGTTCCTTTATTTTCACGCTCAAAATTGGTAAACCAGTCACGATTTGGGCACATATGATTAGAGCAGCCAGAGTCCAAAATCCACTTATTAGAATCACAAGCAGGAGAAACAACCAGGGCAAAATCAGATTCATCATCACTAAATGCAATATAAGCATTAGTGTCTTTGTCCTTGTCCTTCTTCTTCAACTTAGGACAATCCTTTTTCCAGTGACCTTTATTATGACAAAATGCACATTCATCTTTGTCCAAATTCCTTCTATTTTTAGAATTCCCTCTCGATCTAGAGTGAGAGGTTTTTTTGCTGTTATAATTTTTCCTTTCACTTGATCTACCTCTAACAAAAAAAGCATCAGCTGGACCACTTTGGGCTTGTTTATCTTTATGCCTAACTTCATTGTTCATCAAGGCATTTGACACTTCTTCAAATTTTATAGTGTCTTTTCCATAGATTAAAGTAGTAGCCAAATGATCATACGAATCCGGCAATGAATTCAATAATATCAAGGCTTTATCCTCATCCTTAATATCCTCATCTAAATTCAACAAATCAGCAATTAACTTGTTAAAAGCATCAAGATGTTTGATCATCTTCGTACCTTCTTTATACTGAAAACGGTATAGCTGCTTCTTCAAATACAGACGATTCTCTATGCTTTTCGTCATGTACTTGTCTTCCAGCTTCTGCCATAAGGTCTTAGCCAAAGTTTCTCGCATCACAAAGTACTTCTGCGCCTTAGCTAGACACAAACGAATCGTAGAGCATGCCAACCGATTTAATTTCTGCCATTCAACTTCTGTCATAGCCTCAGGTTTTTCTTCCAAGGCAATATCCAGCTCTTGTTGAGCCAACATATCTCTGACCTCACACTGCCACATTCCAAAGTTGTTTGTTCCATCAAATTTTTCAATCTCAAATTTTGCATTTTGAACCGTTGTTCTTGCGATCTGCGAAGTCTGAGAATTCGACGAAGGATTCTCACCATCATCCTCAGCCATCTGTGTGAATTAGATCTAGACCCAAGCTCTGATACCAATTGTTGTGTTTAAAGCACCAAAAACAAACACAATACAGATGCAAGAATAGAAAAAGAGAACAAACACACAAACACACGATATAACGTGGTTCGGCAATGTGCCTACATCCACGGAGCAGCTGGAACAATTCACTAAATGATAGAGATTACAGAGTACAAATTAAGCTCTCAAGCTTTCTCTATGAATGGCTCTCACACAAACAAAATAGCTTCTCTCACAAGATGAAA
>QANW01012357.1:122057-134149 GCA_003254865.1 Dryas drummondii
AAACAACTTTGAATAGTAAAGGTCTTCATAATTAGAGATAAGCTAGTTGTCCAAAGCATGCTGAGATAGGAAGCCCAAAGGTCTGCAGCCCAAATTAATAATTGAGCCAATATTTAACACCTCTTGGAAGACAGTGAGTCACTGCATGTATGATGCCCCTTCAAAAAAGGATGCCGTGTAATTCGACAAACGACTAAGAAGACCATTTATGATTCATTTTGGCATGCTTTAACCCTAATCAATGGCCGGAAGTCCGAACTCAAGTTCAGAAGCTTTTTAGCCGCGGCTCAATATGAGTAGAGAACTTAGTTCTTACAAGACCGGTTGGTTTGGAAGAGAACAGTACGTACTATTGATCACTTCCAAACCAATCGATTTTGCAGTCTATGGTTTCAGTGATAAGGTGGGGCTCCTTTGTTTCCGTCAAAGAGGTGATCAAACAAAGAATGTACGCACACTTGAAATCATAGAGGAACACAAAGAGCATGCAAGTGGCTCAAATTGCAGAATTGCTGCTTGAAAAGGAAGTTGTTCACCAAGAAGACCTTCTCAGGGAGTTGGGGGAGCGACCGTTTAAATCGAGTGAAGTCACCAACTATGATAGATTTAAGAAAGGTTTTGGAACATCAGAAAGACGAGCAAATTGTGGAGACCCCCTCCTGTTGCTGTTATTGAGGAAGATGGCTCTTCGCCCTTGCTTAGTCATTATATATTTTTCGGGAAGTTGTTTGTAATTTTACACTATAGTTGTTAATCCTCTTTTTTTTTTTTTAATTATTGTTTAATTATTTTCGTGAAACTATTGTGCTAACTATTTTCACATATTTCTTGTATGGACGAAATCTGGATTATACTTTAATTTATGTGTCATGACTAAAGCAATATATAACTATTATGTCAGAATACTTTTTATTTTCAGCGACTTAACTCTACTGTGATGTTTATGGACACCAAATAAGTACATTTCTTAGTGATAATGACCACGTGCTTTGCATATATATAATCGTACTAAACGCATGCTTTTGGTATTGTAATTGTAAGAGTATCTCTTAGAGAAAAAGCAAACTTACGGGGTGTCTCCAACTTAAATTTTATTGAAATTTAAAAGTCTAATAAAATTTAGGTGTCTCTAATTTAGATTTTAATGTATTCCAATGAACTTTAGGTGTTCCCAACTTAGATTTTAATGAATTCCAATGAAATTCAGGTGTCCTCAAAAAAAGTCATAGATTTCATTAAGTGAAAGATTTTAATTGATTTGAATGGATTTGGTTGGATTTAAATGCATTTTTTACACATAACAAATTCCATAAGAATTCTACCCAATTTCTTTAGATTTTGATAAATTCTATAGATTTTAAAATCCATTAAACTCTTTTAAAATCTGAGTTGGGGACACCCCCCTTACCTCTTAAAACTCTACTTTAATAACCTACTTGGCAATTTGGAGAGTAAAATTTTTACTCCAAAGTACTATTCAAATTTCATTAATATTATATTGTCTTCTTTTTCTTTAAAATTTAAAACAAATTTGACTTCTATTTCTTTTTTACTACCAGCCAAGGGTTTAAATTTTGAAATTTTCGCCTAAAATTTTGATTTTAGGGGGGTTTGAAATCGAAACGCATAATCGCCAATTTTTCGTGATAATTTCGCCGAAATTATTGAAATCCTCTAAATTTCGGCGAAATTTTCAGCATGTGAAATCGAGTGAGAAAGAGAAGGCGGCGGCAGGGGGCAGCATGGGGGGAGATGAGGGAGAAAGAGATAGAGGGAGGAAGAGATGAGGGGCTGGAAGCAATTGATTTTTGGTGGGTTTCGGCGGCAGGAAGGAGATGAAGGAGAAAGAGATGAGAGATAGAGGAATAAGAGTGAGTGAGAAAGAGAGAAAGAGAGAGAGAGAGAGAGAGAGAGAGAGAGAGAGAGAGAGAGAGAGAGAGAGAGGAGAGAAGAAGAAATGAGATCGAGGAAGGAAAGAAAAGAAAGAAAAAAAAAAAAAAAAGGTTTTCTTTTGATTGGGGTTTGAAGCTTTTGGGCAGTTGGAAAGAACAAAAATGATTTAGGGTTTCGTTTAGTTGTTTTTAAACTCTAAACCAATAAACTCTAATACATTTTTATATAAAAAATAATTAAAAATACCCTAAAGGGCTTAAACCCTAATATACTATACGATATTTTAAACAATATAGAATATAGATTATAAAGTATAAAAAGTAGGCTTTTTATCAACTTACCCACATGAACTTTGTCCCGATTTTTACTTCACCACCCAATAAAATTTTTTACTCGATGCGGCACCTTAATTTAAAAAAATTTTCAATGTCAAACCTCTGGTAACTTTCGTCCAATTTTCCGTCCATTTTAGAGGTCTTTCTTTCTTTTTAGGTTTTTTTATGGCTTTTTATCACTTTACCCACTTGAATTTTGACCCATTTTTCACTTCACCACCTAGTAAAAAAATTGACTCAATGTGACACCTGAATTTAAAAAGTTTTGCAATGTACAACCTCCGTCTGATTCTTTCAAAATTTATGTTAAAAAATGGTCACATGTGTCACATGTGACCTATTTTTAAAGGACATTTTGGTCTTTTTATGTCCAATTGTATTTAAAATATATGTGGACAAATGAGATAATGACATGTGTCATTTTCTAAACTTTTTATTTTTTAGCAACCCCACTTTACTTGGACCAATAAGAAGTTTATATATGTCTTCTTTACTTAAGAATTAATTTTTTTAAATATTCTCATTATTGTATGTATTTAATATACATCCATTATTATTTTTGGAAGACAAAAAAAAAAAAAACCACACCACCCTCACCCAACGCACCCACCCAGTCACGAAACCTCCATCATTTCCAGAGATCTTGCAACTTACACAAACTTCCTCCTCAACCCCACCTCCACTCCACCACCAAACCCAACAACTTAATCTCCAAAAAAATCTCTTCTTTTATTTATAAGGCTTTAATTTTAACCCCTTCATTTTCAAACCCCTCTCTCTCATTTCTTCATCACCCCTAGATCTCCACATAAAACTAGTTTGTGTTGGGCTTGCTACCGTTTACATATGCATAAAAGAGAAAAGAGGAGGTGGATTTTTAGAAGAGAAAGAAAGAAAGAAAGAGAAAGAGAAAGAGAGGGAGAGAAGGGAGGGGGCTGGTCAGGAGGGAGGGAGGGGGAACGAGGTGGTCGGAGTGAGGGACCATCAGCAGTGGTGGAGGAAGGGGCGCCGGTGGATTGCTGTTTTATTTTTCTGGCAGAAAGGGGAGAAGAGAGAAAGAAAGAGGAGCTGTGGGGCTGCCACGTCAGATTTGGGAAAAAGAATGAGGTGTTTGGTTTTAGAAAATTTTTTTTTTTAATAAAATAAAATGATAAAAAAAAAGTAAAGAAATTGTGTTTGAATGTGCGGTAAAAAAAAGTGTGTAATGATTGTTGGATTAAAAAGTTTAGAAAATGACACATGTCATTATCTCATTTGTCCACACATATTTTAAATACAATTGGACATAAAAAGACCAAAATGTCCTTTAAAAATAGGTCACATGCGACACATGTGACCATTTTTTAACAGAAATTTTGACAGAATCAGACGGAGGTTGTATATTACAAAACTTTTTAAATTCAGGTGTCACATTGAGTCAATTTTTTTATTAGGTGGTGAAGTGAAAAATGAGTCAAAATTCAAGTGGGTAAAGTGATAAAAGCCATAAAAAAAAACCTAAAAAGACAGAAAAGCCCCTAAAATGGACGGAAAATTGGATGGAAGTTACCAGAGATCTGACATTGAAATTTTTTTTAAATTAAGGTGCCACATTGAGTCAAAAATTTTATTGGGTGGTGAAGTGAAAATCGGGACAAAATTCAAGTAGGTAAGTTGATAAAAAAAAAGTATTAGGGTATATAGGGTTTAATATTAGGATTTAGTGTATAGATTATAAAGTATAAATAATATACTAATTTTATTTATTCATTATACTAATTTTATTTAACAATATTTGTCTTTAGTGCACATTATATTAATCTTATATCACATAAAACTTAGTATATAATTTAATTTTTTTAATATTTTTTATCAATGTAGGAGATAATATGTTAAATAAAAATATAATAAAGTTTTATTCAAAATTTTCGTATTTTAATAGCAATTTCTATCATTTTCATCTAATTTATGTCAAAATTTAAAAATCTTCAAACTTTTCGTTAGAATTTTCTCAAAACTCGAAATTTTCTTCCTTACTACCAACTTTGCTTTTCTTTTTCTATTCTCAATGTTCAATATTTTAGCAACATAAAATCATTTAAAGAGCTGATATTTTCTTGACAAATCTGACCGGCTGATATTGGGTCTTTAATTTGAAGAGCTGCATTGTCGAGTTTATTGAAAGCTCCTTTCGCCAACGTGGCACATCGAATGAAGTAGGAAAAGTAAGTTGCCGAGCATGTTGGAGATGGTCTAAATTGTACTTTCAATGCACTCTTAGTAAATTATAACCAAGGAATTAAAATTCGAAATTTTTGGCGAAATTTCGTTTTTTTGGGGTGTCGAAATCGAAACACATGTTTGATAATTTTTCGGTAAAATTTCGCCGAAATTTTCGAAATTTACCGAAATTTATCGAAATTTTCATATTTTCTATTTTCTCCAACTTCGGAAATTCACCAAAAATAGCTCGAGACTCCAAATAATTCACCGAAAAATTCTACGAACTCGTATTTATGAGTACTAATTTCCTATAACCTTAAAATAGTCAAATTGCTTTCAAAAAAATTATGAAAAATCCTACTCTNTAAATTATAGAGTATAAATAATATACTAACTTTATTTAACAGTATTTATTTCAGCGCGAATTATATTCACTTTATATCACATGAAACCTATTATATAATTTGATTTCTTCAATGTTTTTTATCAATTTAGTAGATAATATGTTAAATAAACATATAGAAAAGTTTCATTCAAAAGTTCCGTATTTTGATAGCAATTTCCGTCATTTCCATATAATTTCTGTCGAAATTTAAAAATCTTTGAAATTTCCTCGAAGCTCGAAATTTTATTCCTTGATTATAACAATTGAAAATGAATTGTTAGTTTTAATTTGAATCCATTAAAAGTTGAGTTTTGGATGTTATTGGAAGTCATATGTCACATGATGTATGGAAAAGATTTAAAGGAGAAGGTAAAAAGCAAAGGTTGCTAGCATTCCCCTGAATTAGAACTTAGACACATCTACACTCTTGAAATACGCCTACAAATGCTTTAATTAATGGTGAAGGAAAATGTTATTTTATAATAGATGTTGAAGCACCAATGCCCCTCATGTTTAATACAAAAAGCATGTTGAAGCATAATGTTTAAGTTTCACATAAAATGGCATATTCTTAAATGAAAGATGGATAACTGACAATTTTTTTTTTAAGAAAACTCTGATTCAGTTTCACTCTCTTGAAAAAACAAACATTGATACATGGGCACATATATACATGTAGGGGTGGGCATTAATACCGGGATACCAAACCCATATCGATTTCATCTCGTCTCATCTCAGTTATGTCACGTACCGTTTAGATCCCGTAATTTTTGGGATGATCTTGTACCGATTCCGAATACAATGGGATGGGACTAGTACCAACATTTCAATCTCATCCCGTCTCGTTCGGTATATAATTAATTTTATTTTATTTTATACCATTCCCCTTCTTTTTTTATTCTCCCGTAAGACCTGACAGGCATAAGCCCTTCTTTCAATTATTTCTTTTTTTTCACTTTGTTTTGTCATCTTTTTCCCCCCTCCCCGTACACTTTTATTTTTTTTGTCTTCTTTGTTCTGTCTTCCCCCTTCCCAGATTCTCTCAAATTCTATATTCTCTCAAGTCTCTTCCCCTCCTAGGCTTCTAGTGCTTCTCCCTCTCTCTTCCCAGGTGCTGCGCCGAACCCAGCCACGGCCAGATTCCAGCGAGCTTCCCTCGGCCTTAAATTCGGTGACCCAGACCACTGGCGAGCTTACCTCGCCGGCGCAAGACCTCCCACAAGCCCTCACAGTCGCAAGAACAGCTTGGAGAAGCTCCCCCATCGCTGGCCTTCCACGGTCTCGAACCCATACCATACCACATTGTTTGGTTTTGATCGGTACCATGGTCATTCCATCCCGATCCCATCTCGAATAGAAATTCCGGTATTGGGAACGGGATGAGGTCAGTCCCATCCCCTCCGTCCCGTGCCCACCCCTATATACATGGCTTTTCCAAAACACTTTCACGGTTTCACCCACTTTATGTAAATACTTTCACCTACCTTACATCAATACTTACATTAATAAAGACATCCCTAAAGTCAATACATGGATTTGGCTTCACTCCTAATCTATCTCCTTTTAGCTTATTTAAGTTTTTAATATTAAAATGACACGTGTCGTATATTAAAAATAACTAAAACCTCATAATCATTTCCAAGCCTGATTCACAAAAACCTTAAAATAGATTGAAAATGCCCGTTCCATGAAAAGGACCGAAATGAAAATCCTAAAAGGCTAAAACAACATCCTCTAGCCCATGTAATTTATGGGTCCATATCCCAAGCCCTTAAGCCCAATCTCATTCTAGTCCCCTCCCAATTCAGCCTCCACTCCAGTCCCTTATAAAAGTCCACCGACATCACCTGCAACAAGCCTTACTTCTCAGCTAAGAAGACCAAAATGCAATGAATCACGCAAAAGGAAATTTGTAGTGAGCAAGTAGCTCAACCAACGGCTTGGAAGTTGAACTCCCAACAAAGCAAAAAAAATCAAAAAAGCAGACACGTGGCCAAATCTGACAACACCCGTCCCCACCAAAAATATAGTCATTTTCTTTCTCTCTTTCTACTTTTCCCGCTTTGCTGCTCCATGGCCCCACCTTTTGCGTTCCCACACTACAACAACGTGGCCACCCCATAAATCCAGCTCTCCCACGTTCTTTCTGGACCCCACACGGACCAACCCACCCACCATTTCTTTGGGCCCCGCCCCGCCCGGCCCAGCCCACTACGACTCTATATATATACATCGCATACTCTTCACAAACCACAACCATCTCTACCAATTAAGCTCTTATCAAATATCAACCTTCTACACACTCTTCACTCTCTCTCTCTCTCTCTCTCTCTCTCTCTCTCTCGGTCGAAGCTGTGAATCTTTCTTTGCTTATACAAATGGCGAATTCGAGTGTAATCAAGGCCTTGGTCTTCGCTTTTGCCGTCGCGGCTTTCTTCGCGGCTGTGTCGGCTCAAGACTTCAGTGCCGCGCCGGCTCCGGCGCCGGCTCAGGACAAAGGAGCCGCTCACTCTGTGATGGCTTCTGGAGCCATGATCTGCGTCCCGTTTTTGTTGTCTGCGCTCGCTCTGCCTCTCTTCAACCACTAGATTTTGGCTCCAGAGTACATCCGCACCGTCCATTTATTATTACTATTGATTCTTTGTTTATTCATGGAAGATATCAGAATCACACTCGGACCACTTGGTGTTTTACATTCTTTTATATAATTATTATATACTTTTTGTATTATAGGTTTTACATTTATTATTCCGATCTTGTAATATTATCAATGTACGAGTGTGTTTTGTTCAATTCTTTTTTATTTATGTAATACCTTATACAGTGTATTGGATTTATTTGATGAATAATGATTTATGTATTACTTTTTATTTAATTCTTTGCTCACTCTAATTCTCTATTTTTTTTTTCTGTTTTTATTTGCTAATTAGTGAGCGAAAGAATTCAAGTGTAGCCTAAATTTTTTTGTATTGGTCACAATTCGGAAGACAACCTTCTTAGGGTCAATCTAAAAATCGGTTTGCTTACTACACCCAGCTGAGAAGTTTTATAAAGCAATCTGTAGTGGTGAGCAAATATGCGCCGTTTCTGCTTTCCAGTTTTGCTGCTCTCAGGCTTTTGTGTTCCCTCAATCAACTCATGCTCTTCCATGTTCTCTTTGGACCCTCACATGAATGCATGATACAACAAAATTAATAAGGGAATATATTTATTCCTTTTATTTTCACGTAAAATCATAAATTTTGCCAATTTTATTTGGCCAACAAATTTTGTCAATTTAATCATTCTATTTTAGGACATTCTGCTTTCAAATGAACCTTATTTTCGAATCGAAACTACTTATTGAGGAAACTAATAACTTATTGAGTATTGACCGAAAATCATACACGTAGTCTTTAATTTAATTTTCAAACAAAAATTTAAAAAAATCGCAAACTTAAATTTTAAACCTCCAAATTTTGTGAGCCTTAATTTCACAAGAAAATAAACATAAAAATTAAAATTAAAATTATTTTTAGAAAGACTATAAGATGGTCTCACTCCCCCCAACACAATTTTTAATGAAAATAAACAAATAAGTTATAACCAAATTGAAAATTTGTGTTTTGTTAAATTAATTGATGAAATTTCAAAAGTGTCAAGAGATATCAAAGGGCATAAAACACATACCATAAGATATCACATTGGTCAGCATTGTTTTGTTTTTTTTCCTTTTAATGCATTGCCATTTCGATCCAACAAAAAAAAAATAGCGTAACATTGGTCTGTATGTAACTGATGAGCACAATGGTCCACACAAAAATGAGAAATTGGATTGACAAAGAAATATATTTTAATAAGGCTTAATTATCGATTTATCACCCAAAACTGTAACTCATTCACACTTTGCCACCTAAAAGTTTTTTTGTCTCATATTATCACCTGTAATTTACATCTGTGTCCCCTTTTACTTTGTTCCGTCAACAATTCCGTTAAAAATGATGACATGGCCGTTAATGCAGACATAACGCACTGGATGTGCGCCACGTGTCACATCTTTTCTTGTATTTTTTTATTTTTTTTTTCCTATTTTTATAAACTTTATAAATTAATTAAAAATAGCTCCGAACTTAGAAAAATACACGGAAAATTCCTATTGACTTGTCTTGACTAGTACTAATTTACTATAGGGTCAAAATACCAATTTTTCCTCTAAAAATTTCCAAAAAATTTGGAAAGTCTAAATTTATTTTTAGAAAATTAAAATACTCTAGACTCTTTGAAAATTCATAAGATAATCTCCCGAACTCCAAAAAATATGAGGTTTGAACCGTTAGTCTTCTAAAAACTAACAATACCTTTCTCATGAACACTTGCTCCCAAAAGACCTCTCGGTCTTAGAGGAAAATAAATTTCCCTATAAAATAAATTCTAGAAAAATTCTAGAATTTCTGTAAAGTCTCGAAATAATTCTCTAAAACAGGTTTTTGGTAATTTCCAAAATATTTTTGAGAATTTTTCCAAGAGTTTACGAAAATTCTAGAATTTTTCCTATAATTTATTTAATAGAGGGAATTTTTTAAAATTTTTAGAAATAAATTTGGACTTTCTAATTTTTTTGGAAATTTTTAGAGGGCAAATTGGTAGTTTAACCTGATAGTAAATTAGTGCTAGTCAAGACGAGTCCGTAAGAATTTTTTGTATATTTTTCTGAGTTCGGAGCTATTTTTAATTAATTTTTAAAGTTTATAAACATAATAAATAAATAAATCCGAAAATAAAAGCAAAGATGTGACGGTGGCGCACATCCAGCGCGCCACGTCAGCATTAATTGTCAGGTCATTATTTTTAACGGAATTGTTGACGGAACAAAGTAAAATGGGACACGGATTTAAGTTACAGGTGGTAATCTGGGACCAAAAAAACTTTCAGGTTGCAAAATAGGAATGAGTTACAGTATTGGATGGTAAATCAATAATTAAGCCTATTTATTCTATGGAGATCTTTAGACTGAACACCAATGGTGGTGTTGGGTGGTTACCACAGTGGAATAACTAGGTGTTGTCCCTAAAACTATACTATTCGTGATGAACTTTAATTTCATAATAAGAAAAAATAGATCGAATTCATATTAACCTGAAAATAAAGGCAGCTGCAGTACCATTAACTTGATGGATCACAAAGTGGTCCATATTCTGAATGCAAATATACTCCAAGATATCACTGCAATCACCCTAGCCAACAGCAGAGTACCTGTGCCCAAGCAACAAACCAAAATTAAACATAAGCCAACTTTAAGTAATTGAATTTATTCTACCAGCAACTAATTAGACAATACGAGTTCCATAAAGATGAAAACTGTTCAAACAGATGACTCCTATTTAAAAAGCTAATCCAAAGTTTGGTACATGAGTAAGTCCAATTATTGAGCTGTGCAAATGTGCAATAGTTGCAGTCAAAGCAAATATGTATAATATGAATATATCCAAATCTTTCAAGCTCATTACCATTCTTCAGAAACCGACCAAACTGCAAGTCTTTTATACTTGGAGATAAGAGATTAACTTTTGTTGTCAAGATTAAGAAGAGGAACAGCACCATCAAGTACCTAAAACGCGCAATATCAAACACTTTAATCTTGACAAAGATGCATCAAAATCAAGATTAAAAGTACGAAGAATGGCAAGATCGAGTTCAATAGAAGTTGCAAATGTGAATTAACAATAGCAAGCAATACCATGACAAGGGTGACACTACGTACTCACTGAGAAAGAACATGTGCAACAGCTGCATCTCTGATGCCCAAACCGCCACTACAAGAAAAACATATTTGGGCGACCACACTTTGGGCGACAAACATATATTCGTCGCCCAAAGCAATTTAGAGCGACGAACAAGAAAATTTGTCGCTCAATGTCAAAGGTTTGGGCGACGAACCACACTTTCCTCGCCCAAAGTAACTTTGGGCGACGAACATATTTCGTCGCCTAAACATTAACAACAAACAATTAATTGAGAAATACATTAGGCGAGGAATATACATGTTCGTCGCCCAAAGTTCCTTTGGGCGAGGAAAACGAAAATTTGTCGCCCAAACTTAATTTGGGCGACGAACTTAATTTCGTCGCCCAAACTCATTTTGGGCGAGAAATATACATATTCCTCGCCCAAAGGAACTTTGGGTGACGGAATTCTGTTCGTCGCCCAAAGTAAGTTTGGGCGAGGAACCTGTTCATCGCCCAAATCGGTCATCCTGTTTTGTAATAATGGTTTGAGCGAGGAACCTAACATTTCGTCGCCCAAAGTAACGTTGGGCGACGAATTGTGAGGTTCCTCGCCCAAGAGAACTTTGGGCGACGAAATTTGTAGTTCCTCGCCCAAAGTAAGAATACTTTTTTGTTTACAATTTTATATATGTAATAGCATACTATACGATTGTATTTCCAAAGATCATAACCATTCATTTTTTAATTCCCCACTTAAGGATCATCCATGCAAAAAATTAGCTCAATCGGAGATGTAGAAGTTAGGTAACGGTGGTTGAACTTATGAACGATAGTAAATTTTCTAATACGAATCGAAGTATGAGATGAATTCCGATTTAGCCGATTTTTTGCAGGGATGATCTTCCAATATAAACGAATAGAATGAACGGTTCCGATCGTTGAAATCACATTGTAGTCTTCACAAATTGTTAAATCACCAAAATTTCTACCCAAAAGTTAATATAATTATACTTTTCAAGTGTATTTGTATGTAGAAGATCACTTTTGTATTGTGTTTTTAACGATCCGAACCGATCATTCCTTAGTGCATCACTCAAAGATCATCCATGCAAAAAATTAACTCAACTGGAGATGTAGAAGTTAGGTTTAGCATTTAGGATGTATGAACGATCTTGATTCTTATAATAATAATCGAACGGGTAGATAAACTCCGATTGAGCCGATTTTTTCCGGGGTTGATCTTTGAGTATGAACATATATGAAGAATGGTTCTGATTGTGATAATCACATTGTGGTCTTCACAGTTATTGAAGCTACAAGGTTTTAACGAAAGAGTTAATATAATTTTATTCTTTAAATGCAAAAACCACTGATTTATATGTAGAACCTTATATGTCGATTTTGTTTTTAACGATCTGAACCGTTCATTTATTAGTTTGTCACTCAAAGATCATTCCTCTAAAATATTAGGTCAGTTGGAGATCTAGAAGTTTGGTATTGGAGCTCGAACGTATGAACGATCATGGTTCATAAAAAAATTCAACTTTGGGCGACGAAATGTAGCTTTAGGCG
>QANW01012357.1:134699-166172 GCA_003254865.1 Dryas drummondii
TTTAGTTTGTATGTTACATTTAGTTTAGTTGTAATTGCAAAATTTCCGATGACGTAGTCCAGCACTCCTCGAGTACTGGGTGAGGTCATGTGGCACGAAGCGCTTGTGCGAAGTTATCAATCGATAACTTTGTACATTTAACTAGTCGTGCGAAGTTATCAGTGGATAACTTTGTACACTAAATTTAAATTCACCTTAGACCCGTTCGAGAGTCTATTGGACGCGCGCATGGGCGCTTGGCGTGACTGCGCTCCAATATAATTCTTGAATTGTCCAAATTACCCATGGACAGTTTGGGAGTGTATAATTATGTGTTGTGGTTAGCGGTTCATGTGATGTGGTTTTGATCTGAGAAAATTTCGGCAACATCTCCTTATGTGTTCTTCGAGTGCATACTAGATATTTGTTTTAAATATCTATATCGTGCACTTGTAGAACCATAGGGAGATGCTGCCGAAATTTTCCCAGATCGAAACTACGTCGTGTGAGCCAACAACCACGACACATATGTGCATTCTCGAATGGGATAAGGCCCTTACCGGAGGCATAAGGAGACGAAGAATGGTGACGCATCGTTTTCTGATTGTCGTGTAATATGGAAACAGGCATCATGGACCGACAGTGGATACGTAATACGAATCGTGTTAGTGCTGAATATTTGTATGGGATCGAGTCATTTATCCAAGTTGCACAGGAACATGTCAATGCTCAGAATAATATAAGGTGTCCGTGCCGAAATTGTAACAACTCTTTATGGAAGACAGTGCGTGAAGTCAGAATTCATTTGGTGAGATATGGGATGTCACACAACTATACGACATGGTATTATCATGGTGAACCGAGAGTTTATGCTTCGACGTCCTCGGAGACCCGAACAATTCTGCAGCCTACTGAATCTGTTGCTGATGATAATGACCAAGTGATGGGCATAATAAACGATGCTTATCCATATGCATCGCTAGATCACGAAGTCAGTCAGGATGATACAGAGAGCGATAATATGGATCAAGATGATGGGTTGCCCGAAGTCCAAAGAGAAGAGTTTGATAAGTACGAGAGATTGTTGAAACAAGCTCAGCGGGAATTGTACTCTGGTTGTGAAGAGTTCTCAGTGCTAACTGCTGTTGTGAAGTTAATGCATTGGAAAGTACTTAATCAACATTCGAATCGAAGTTATGATAAGTTGATGGGGATTTTGAAACGAATGCTTCCAAAGAACAATCATATACCTGAAACCCATTATCTTGCGAATAAGGTGTTGAAAGATCTCGGTTTGGGATATGAAAAGATTCATGCATGCAAGAATGATTGTGTATTGTTTTACAAAGAACACCAAGGGAAGGATAAATGCCCTGTGTGCAATGAACCGAGATATAAGAACAAGTTTGTAGAGAGAAAGAAATATCCATTTATTCTTCGAGTGCATACTAGATATTTGTTTTAAATATCCATTTATTCTTGCCACAATGGCAAAACCAGTATGTTATCTGGATGATCCTAAGGCGGGTGTGGGTTGGAAAGTAGCTTAGATGATTCAGAATCGAAATATATGGGATATTCCGGAAAAAGAAAATCAGGATGACGTGGCCTATCAAGAGGATTCATCTTCGACCATACCTAATTCATACAACAATGATGTTATCATACAACAAGTCGAGATACATGACGTTCCTCCAATTGAGAACGATGCCTTATCCATTGATCTTGGGCCACTTCCCCGAATTGATGTTAATGATTTCATCGATGATGATGATGATGATGATGATGATGATGATGATGATGATGAAGATGATGAAGATGAAGATGAAGATGAAGATGAATATGAAGATGATGATGTTGATGGTATCGATGATGATGATGATGAAATGAAGTTTTTCTATGGTGATTCAGATTAGTAATTGATAATGGTGATTCATATTAGTAAGTGATAATGATGATTCATATTAGTAAGTTATTACTTTAGTTTTCTTTTTTACTAACATAAATATTGATTGAATTGTGCAGATGAGTTTGATCTCGAATAGGGGTGGATCTCGGAGGTCCACTTCAGCATCTATGTCCGCCCCTGCAGCCCAGCCTGCCCCTGCAGTACAGCCCGACCTCATAGCACAGGGCGACTCGACCCCGGCGATATCCCCATATTTCTCATCTAGTACTGGGTCTGCGATTCAGTCGGCACAGAGGGCCCGACGGGGTCACCGTTATGGTGCATATGATAATGTTGCATCATCCACTCGTACTGCCTCATCATCAGAGAGTAAGAAAAATGTTTTCACATCACTTGTGTTTATGTTTAATTTTATTTAGATGTTATAAGATTACTGTGAAATTAATATGTTATATTTTCTTTTCTAGGTACCAAAACCACGAGGGGGATAAGTAGAGGGTTGAAAGCATCGCGAATCACTCGCACGACGAACGAGAGGATTCGAATCGTTCTTGAGCAAGGTCACCTACGACCGAGCAAGGAGGTCCATAGTACTTTCGCTTCCTTTGTCGGATCGATTATCCGTGTTGAATGCCCCATGCTTTTCCCCAGTTGGGAAAAGGTTGATGACGCCATCAAGAGGAGCATTATGGGCTCCATTTCTGTGAGTATATTTCGATTAATATAAAATGATTAATTTGATCATTTCTAACAATTTGATAATTGCATTTTTTTCAGGTAAACTATGACATTCGGATGGAGGATCCGGATGTGGCTAGGTATATGGAGAAGTTATTGAGAAAAGTGTACACACAATGGAAGCACGAGCTGCACAGAGAATATAACATGTTTGGATCAGCAGATGAGGCATTGGCCAGCCCTCCTCCGGAGATGGCAGCTCGGCTCGATCAGTGGCAGTGGTTGTGCACTCATTTTCAGAGTCCGGAATTTTTGGTATGTTATATCATTTTAGGACTTCAAAATTATTTTTTCTTATGTTATTCCTTTATTGTGTATGCACTAATATGTGCATTTCCAATTTGCTTAATATTTAACAGAGGAAGTCGAATGCCAATCTTCAGAACCGGAAAGCGCCCGCAAGGATTGATCATCATGGTGGTTCCATGCCCTTCTCATACCGGGTGAAGTCGTATCGTCAGGTGCACTATTATTTAATTTAATATATATATATTCCTTAGTATTGTTTGAGTTTTTGTCAACATTACATTCTTTTTCAGGCTGGTTCGCAATTTCCGGAGGTCGACAACTACGGGGATGTTTATGCCCGACCCGGCAACGACAAGGGCAAGGCGAAGCACGTTAGTTTTTTATATTTTAGTTTTATTTCACAAATTTAAATTTTTGTATTTGATTTCTTAATTCCTAACTTATGTACAATATTTTGAAGGCTGAGATGCTTGCCAAGAAGGCGAGTTATTTGGAGGAGGTGGCCAGCCAGTACCCTCCGGACACTCCGTTGGAGTCGATCTCAGTCCCCGATCCCGATGTCGGTCTTCGTATTATGACGGAGAGACTGGGTGTTAGGCGTGGTAGGGAGATACGCGGAATGGGAGCGGGTCGGGTTCGTGATCTCAGCGCCGGGTCTTCATCTCAGCCATCTGCAGAATTAGTCAACCTGACCACTGAAGTGCAGTTGTTGAAGGGTCAGCTAGAAGAATCGAGAGCGGCATATGCGGAGCAGACGAGTAAGGTGCAGCTGATGCAGCAGATGTTTGGCCAGTTGGCCAGGATTGTACCTGGGTTTGTGCTGCCGCCCAACATTGAACAGTGCATGCCAGACTGCTCCACCGGTGTTGATGATGCTACTGACCTAGGGGGACATTAGTTATTTGTATGTATGTATTAATTAAATTGTTTCTACTTTGTATGGATATTTTGGATATATAAATTTATTAATTTTGTTTTATATAATTTTTGAATAAAGATTTTTTTTTTAAATATTAAATTCATATATATAATTTAAATAAAAAAAATTTTTTTTAAATAAAATACGTTTGGGCGACGAAATTTGTCTGTCGCCTAAACATGCTTTGGGCGACAAATTTTATGTTTTAGCAGACAAAAAAATTTCGTCGCTTCAGGTGTCTTTGGGCGACGAAATTTATGGGTTCGTCGCCCAAACTCTTGGGCGTCACATTTTAGGCGGCCAAATGCTCGACGAACCAGTTTCGTCGCCCAAATGTTTGGGCGACGAAACTCTACTTTGGGCGACGAATTCCGTTCCTCTCCCAAACCCTTTTTTCTTGTAGTGCGCAGACCAAGGTGAGTAATGGATCCAAGGCAATGTTGTTTGCTTGCCTATCCCACAACTACAATAAGACCAAATGAAACAAATAGACTAGAGCTAGACAAAAACCCTTAGTCAAGTAAAGGGTATGCAAAATCAGTTTGACAAATAAAACCATGAACTCTGAAATCAAGATGCCCCAGTGTAATAGCTAGCACACTATCATTCATTTTCACTGAAATTGCCATTGAACGATGAAGTATGTTACTTTTATTATATTAAATTGGCAATCTTTCTTTCCAGGATGGTTAGCATAAATAACATATCATTGTAACAAAGAACATAATTGGAGAATCAGAGTATTCTAATTAACCCGGCCCACCTATCCCTGGCATAATAATCTGAATTTTATTCAAAAATATGAGTAAACATGACAAAGACATATACAAAAGACATGCTTTCAGATTCAGAAAGAAATTTGAGAGGTGACATTTGGCTAAAAGATATAAATTAAGTGCTTAATCACTATAAATTCATGTTATAATCTTCAATGGAGTGATCACTTGAATGATGACAACGACGAACATATTAATACATTTGAATGACTTCCTTAATTCACACCACCAGTACTTTCTTCTTCTTTTTCCACTACGTATGTCTGAAAGTAAATAAGTGATAGACATCACTCATTAGTTAATCAGCAAAGACACTTACATTATTATTTACAGTAGTAACAAACTTTTATGAGAAATAATACAAAATGCAGCAGGTTTTCAACAACATAGCCGTGGCTGCCGCCAAACAGCCATCCACCGCCTGCTCCAAATTGGAAGCTGACCACCCACAAAACACCATCAGTACCTGGAGTGGTGGGCAGTGTGTAATGTTTGAAGAAGATGCAAATTAATAACCTTTTTTGAGAAAAACTATGTTTGATGATTGACAAATATTATTGAGTAACCAATTTTCAAACCCCTATTATTTTCAGTTACCAAATATTTATTTTCTAATCGAAGCATTCCATGGTTATTGAGTACCAACTACCAAGTATAATATCTATTACTAATTTTTGACACAGGCATAAGAGAGAACAAGATGCACTACTGAGAAACAATGACATACAAAGTGCCTAAGAAGGCATGAAAACAATTTGTGATGGATGGATTAAGGTGACTAAAACTCAACACAGCTGGAAAATAGCTCAAAAGTGCATTGTTTATTGGTCTTACTTGTATATTTTATGCACTTTAATTTGGCAATTGCATTTTATTATTCTTAATTCCTATTATCATTAGATATTTGGAGATTGAAACAAAAGCTTATATTATTCCTATTTCTTTATGATGATATCACTTTAGTGGTGAAAATTAATGTGCAGGGAATATATATATAGTGGCTTTAGTTTTAATGCTTGCGAGATGGCCATGTTGAAAAGCTATTAAAGAGAGACTTATTTTGCTTTTGGGTGCAGACAGCGTGCATCTTAGAGAAGTGAGAGAGTTGGACACTGCTTCTGTTCTTGATTACATATTGTCAACATGGGCTTGTTGCTTTGATTATTCAATATGCCAAAGTAATGCCAGCAACCCAATTCATCACATCTTGGACTTAGAGTGGTTGTCTCGTGCAAATGAATTGAAGAGTAATGGGCCCGTTGGTATCTCATAGTTGATCATGCCTTCGCATTTAAATTGTTTAATGAAGGATTCTGGAGGCAGTGTGTTGTGTGCAAAAGATCAATTGAAGATCTCTATAAAAGGACCATCAACAGAGCCGGCTTATACTTCTATTCTATTCTCTTCTCTCCAAACTCACTTTTATTTTTAGGATTTTATTTTCTTTGTTTTGGAGATCTAACTCCCTAAGGAGGCTAGGGGGAATCTTACAATTTATCTATGTAATTTGGTTTTCAATCATTACTATTTTTAGCCAATTACAAATAAGTCAATAAATAATTTGTAAATTACAAAAAGATCAATACATAATTTGCTATTCAATTTTAGTCAATCATATAATTTGAAATCTTATATTTTTTGGTCAATAAACATGTGGGCCCCAGCCCATTACTATTTTTCTTTTAGTTTTTTTCACCCTTTTAACCCCAGCCCATTATTTTAATTTTGATAATTATATTTTGGTCAATAGGTGTGGGCCTATGCTGGCCTTAGCCCATTGTTTTAATTTTTATAATTACGTTTTGGTCAATAGATGTGCACCTATGCAGACCCCAACCCATTTTGCAGTTTGGCCTAGCGAGCGCCAGCCCAATATTGGATTTTCTCTTCTTTTTTTTTTAAGCGTTTTTTTAGTTGAATGTGAATCGTGATCTATTTCTTTTTCGATTTTACGATTGTACATGACTCCTCTTTCTTCTTAGCGTTTGCTTGATCAATCTCTTTTTCGAGTTTTATCTAAACAGGTTCGATTTTTTTTTTTTTAAGTTTTTTGTTGGTTTTTCAATTTCTACGAATTGTTGTTCAAATTTAGCTGATTTTGATTTTCGCCTTTTTTTTTTTTGCTTTATTTTGTTGAAATTTGTTCGACAGTGGGTTCTTCAGCTTCTAAATTTAAGTTTTATGTAGTAGTTTTAGCTGTTTGATTCTTCTTTTTTATTGTATCTGTATGACAGTTAGAGCTTTGTATGATGTTGATTTTCTCTTTTTTAGTTTTGTATTTTTGCTTTCAGTTTGTATCTGAGTGTAAGTTTTTATTGATTTCTTTTCTTTGTTTATAATTACATTGTTATTACTCTTTCTATATCTGTCTTTTAGTTTTAGTTTCAGTATTTGTACGATAGTGTCAGAGATTGTGGATCTTTTGTTTACTGATTAAGACTTGATTTTTTGTGAAGTCGTGGAGACTAATATTGTTTATTGGTTTTTTGGAATGTATGCCTGATAAATTTATATTTAAGGATGGGCTCCCCACGTTGATGTACAGCCTCTATAGTTTTTTTTTTTTCTTCATTAGCCATGTGCTTTAGCATTTTTCTGGTTAATTCAGTACTTATTGTTAAGATGTTTGAGTTAGATAGTGATTGGATTCCATTGTTTCTGTTTTAGTATTTGTGTGATAGTGTCTGTTTCAGTATCAATGTGACAGTGTCTGTTTCAATATATGTTTAGGATTTTACAACTTCCAATTTCTTGCCAATGTTTAATATATTTCCAAAACTGTGTGACAATTTTCTAATTTAAAATCGGCATATTATACACTGTCTGACAATGTTTAATATGCACACTGTCTGACAATGTCTAATATACACAATGTCAGATAGTGTCTAATATTGATGTTAACTACTTTAGATCACAATTAGTGAAATATCCTTTTGTGAAGTCAACAATACCCATTGAATTTTTGCTTAAAGTTTCCTACACTAAAATGTCAAGTTGACAAGTGTCTCCTATATAAAATTGGGGTGCCCAAATTTTTTGATCTTTAATCTATCTAAAATCACAACATAATAAACACTTATGAATTGGTGATTGTCACACGAATACTGATTTCAAATCAGTGACTGCCGCACAGTATCTATGTGACAATATATGTTTCAGTATATGTGTGACAGTGTCTGTTTTAGTATATATGTGATATTATCAGTTTTAGTATCTATGTAACAATATTTGTTTAGGTTTTTACTTTTTATAGATACTAATTTTCAGTATATGTTTAGATTTTTACAGATATTGATTTTTAGTATCTGTCACACAATTATTGATTTCGAATCAATAACTGTCACACAGTGTCTAATATGCATACTGTTTGACAATGTCTAATATGTTTTCGAAAATGTGCGACAATTTCTAATTTAAAATCAACATATTAGACACTGCCTCTGATATGTTTTTGAAACTGTAAGACAATTTCCAATTTAAAATCGATAATTGTGCGATAATTTTCAATTTAAAAACAGTGTTAATATGCATCTTAAACAAGAGGATGAAGAGAAACAAGATGCAAGAAAAATGGGGAAAAAACAATCATTACACGTTGCTATATGTAAAAAAAGGAGAGGAAAAGAAAAAGTTACATGTTGTTGGATGTAAAAAAAAAAAAAAGGAGAAAAGGAAAAAACAAATTGTTGTTGACCTTTACTTTGGACATGTGTCAGCTTCTGGTTAGTTTTTAACATTTTTGTAATTTTCAAAATTAGGATATATTGGCATCATCGATGGGTAAGCATTGATTGACCCTTTTGTAATTTATTGAAATTGTCATATGTTAGTTAGTAATGTTTATGGCAGTGGTTGTAATTTATAGTTTTTGTTATGTCTTCTTTTGTAAAATACATAATTTTATTTATTACAAATAGGTCAATGATGACTATTTTGAAATTTAGGAAAATGTTCATTGACCTATTTGTAATTTTGAAATGTTTTATTGACTTATTTATAATTAGCTCTTATAATTTTCTATGCGGTTGATTATATTTATGGTGCCTAATTTTAAACTCCCTAATCACCTAAAAAATTTATCTAAACCCTCACCCATCTAGAAACTCTTTCAAAACTCCCTATAACTTATAATCCTAAATTACCCTTCTGACGCGCGCTGACATCACTATAACTGAATTTTGGTGAAACCGTTTTTTTTTTTTTTTAAATTGAATTTTTTGCTAAAACTCAATATTTCGCTAAAACTAAAATCAAACACTGAAATTGAATTTCATTATACTGAAACTGAATTTTAAGAATTCAATTACACTGAAACTGAATTTTAAGAATTCAATTGCACTAAAACTGAATTTTAAGAATTCAATTACACTGAAACTGAATTTTAGAAATTCAGTTACACTGAATTGAAGAATTAAGTTATGCATTCACTTACTGAAACTGAATTAAATGATGAAACATATACACCTTGACTAAAATGCAATTACACATTAATTAAAAAACAATTACACATTCACTAAAATGCAATTACACCTTAATTAAAAAACAATTACACCTAGACAACGTCGTCCGATCACCTCACGCGCGACGAGTACACGACAATTGCCACTGCCTCGATCTATTTCTACCTGCAAATTTGATTCATCATATTTTAGAATCATAATTTCATTTAAAATTCATTTAAAACTTATGTTTTACGAACTGAAACTGTTTAATCAATAAATGTAGGCTTAAAGTTCCTTATCCAAGAAGCCGAATTTTCACGCACTAAAAAATGAATAAAATAAGGTTTTAATCGCCACCACTCGCGGCGGAGCAGCCGCAGTGGTCGTGAGGTTTGATTTGGGTTTTCTTATTTCTTCAACAATTGGACCAATCCAAATACATATAATTGAAGAGCACAACGAGGTGAAGAAGATAGGTACCTGACTCATCGGAAATGGCTGTCGAAAAAGGCAGATCGCCGGCGGAGAAGCCGCGGCCTTTGTGGCTTCGATCTGCCATCATGGTTGATCAGATGGAGAATCCGAGCACACCATCGTGCTCAGGACGTCGAGAGGAAAAAAGCTTGGATGGTTTGGCATTTCAACTCCGTCGAAAAAGCCAAATCGCCGGCGGCGAAGCCGCGGCCTTTGTGGCATCGATCTGCCATCGTGGCTGATCGGATGGAGAATCCAAGCATACCATCGTGCTCAGGACGTCGAGAGGAAGAAGACTTGGGTGGTCTAGCATTCCAACTCCGTCGAAAAAGGCAGATCATCGGCGAGCACCACCGATCATAGTCGCGGCAATCTAAGCTGTTTGGGTTTGATTCGAGGACGAGTGATGACAGAGGGAGGAAGAGGAGAGAAAGACGAAGTTGATGGTGGTGGTCTTGCTGGCAACCGTTGTCGGACGACGCCTCACGCGTCGACGACAGCCGCGCACAAAGGAGAGAGAACAGAAAAGGTGCGGGAATGAGAGAGAGAGAGAGAGAAAGAGAGAGAGAGAGAGAGAGAGAGAGAGAGAGAGAGAGAGAGAGAGAGAGAGAGAGAGCGTGAGGATGAGAAAATAAAAAAATGATTTTAAATAACAAGGTTATAATAGGAATATTTAAAAAAATGTGGGTCAAACATAGGTGGATGTTAGTTGACCATGAGGTTTTGGGAGAGTTTAAATGACTAATAGGGGGTTTTGAATTAGTTTTAATAAGGGTGGAAGTTTTGAAATAATTAAGCTCTAATTAGGTGGTTTTGAATAGTTTACACTTATATTTAATATATAGTTTTTCTCTGTGATTTAATTGATGAGTGTTTGGTGCAATTCATAAGTTCAGTCATGTTTTTCCTATAATTGAGGATAACTTGTACATTGATATAAATTTGATAGATATTGTTTCTTGATAATTTGTTGCTTAATGATAAAGATTATGCTTGTAATTATCATAAAGGAAATTGAAAAATGTTTTTTATGATATTTTTAATGATAGAGATTATGCTTGTAATGATCAACCACTATAAAAAATTACTTTTATGATATTTTTCTAAAAAATAATAATTTTCATATCTTCCGAATGAGGGCACTTCCTAATTATACCTCAATCGAGTTATAAAAAAAAGAATCAAATTAACGAATTGCATATTTAAGTTGTAGGTACCTAATAGCTTAGGGCTCGTTTGGTATCTTATTCAAATTTTTTTTTTTTCAAAAATTAAGATTTTTTTTTAAACTGAGTTTTCATAATCAATTTTTAAAATTTTAAAACTTATTTGATATGAAATTTGAAAACAATTTTTAAAATATAAAAATGATAGCAGGTAAAGAAAAAAAAAGTGTAAACAAAAATTGAAAAAAACAATATTTTATCGTTTTTTAAAAAGAGGCATGTTTTTAAATTTTTTTTTTTTCTAAAAACTATTTTTGAAAATGATCTACCAAACACGTTTTCTTGATTAAAATTTATTTTTTTATTTTTGAAAAAACAAATTTGAATAAAATACCAAATAGGCCCTTAGTGTTTTTTTATTATTGAATTTTCCTTCAAGTCAAAGCTGATTTGATTTTTCTTTCACTTGACACCTGCACTTGGAATTGGCAAGCACCGGCAATGGAATAAAAACTAGGTTGTCACGAAATTATACTATTTATGATGGATCTTTGATTACATAATAATTATTACAAAAAGATTGTGATTTAACCCGATCGTAAAGGCAGCTACACCATTAACTTGATGTATCGCAAAGCGATCCATATCCTGAATGCAAATATAACAGAAAAAAAGGAGCCAAAAATTTTAAAACATTAAAAAAAACATGCGAAATTGTGGTAAAAACACATAGTACAATAACCCAAGCAACATGCTCTAAACAAAATCATGTTTTCCTTCATTCAAAATCATGTCATCGCCATCGATGAAATCTCCTCTTGAAATTCAGTATCCATGTATGTAAATATATACAGTTCCAAACCTGTTTGATATTGACATGCTATCCATTCTTCCTATCCTTTATTCAAATTCAATGTCCCAAGCTGCGGATATTTATTAAAGCCACAGACATGCACATATATAATTGTCAAAATCCTCAACATGTACTCATCCAGTCCATAATTTTATTTTCTGGAAGTATGTTACATGTTCATTCGTAACAACCGAGCATGTCTTCTCGCAAAACTGGATCACCCTCCAGCAACAAAAAATCTGCATTAAACATCAAGTATTAACTTCAAATCAATAAATTGACAAAAGGGCACTTAACACAAAATGCCTGAAATACTAGTCAGTGTAATTTTAATTCTTGCTAAATTAACATGTAAACTTCTGACCAATAAACACAAGTAAACAACAAATCCTAGATTAGTGTTATTTTTCAGCGACCCTGACTGGACCATAAAAGATCAAACCCGTATCCTGATAAACATTCAGCAGCAGAAGAAAGCAAGAAACTCTTGGCGATATATATGCAAGGCTTTAACCAGTATGGCCAACAAGTTTTTGCTGCCACAATTTAGATAAGGGCCATGGTTCAGCGTAAAACCAGTAGAAAGAACTAATGAAGTGAGACTTGAAATAACGGCCAAGTGTGCCAAAACAAGACAAATTAGATAATGCAAGGTTCTTTTTTTCCAGCCCCACGTTCCATAGAAGCTACAGTCGACTTACAACTTGAATACAAGAAATAACTTCAGACTTTATTTATCAATTAAGGGTTAAAAAACACTGCAGCCAAATTTTTACTAGAAAAAAAAAAAATCAAGGTAAATGAACCACACCTTCCAAACAACTGGAGTATTCCACTTGCAATTGAAAAACCAGCAATAGAGCTGGACATATTGTTGGTACAAACAAAAATCCTGCATATATAAGAAAACCTAAAGCATCAATGATGCCCATATGTTCTTGAAACAAACAACAATCCTGTATATTTAATTATTTAGGAAAAAACAATCCAGTATATATAGGAAGAAACTATCCTGCATATATATAGGAAAAATTGAAGCAGACGGGACACTATTAGGTAATTCACAACCCTACTAACTTCATTATTCACCGGAGGTTTTACCACGACACACTGCAATTTTTCAGTATGACTGTCAACTACATGGAAAAAAATTGGTCAACCCACCCCATGTAGGGGACAATCATTGATGAGCCACTCTAATGGTCTCCTAGCACAGCACTTAAGCATTCAGTTCCTCTACAGTTTACAGTCTAACTACAACTGCCCAATTCATTACATTACAATATGGCATCAGGATGTGCCCATCAAGAATGATAGATACTACTAAACTGATAGGTCGGATCCTATTGAATACTAAACTTTGTAGTTGGTATTTGACAACATAAATGTTCAGATCAGAGGTCTGACCTAAATGCACTATTACATTTATGGAAATCAGTAGGAGTACAAAACCATGAATTAAACCAGTGAAAAAGCTTACATTGGAATATCAAATCGGCATTATTCACCTTATGTGCAAATCACCAAGAAAGTCTGACAGCCTGAAAAATGTCAAAAATTTAGTAAGAAAAAGAAAAGTAAATGATGGAAACATTGATTAAAGGTACAGAGTAAAACCTAATATTTGTAGCTATCACCGCCTGACCATCTTCATTTCCAATATGACGCAGCACTACTTCCTCCAGACGACCATCCCGGTATGCATGCTGCAACAGATAACAGCCAAGTTCAATACCCAATTATTGTAAGTAAACAGGATACGAACCAGCACAGAAAATGACAATGCGTGCAAACCAGATACAAGGATAATAACATGTGAAATGTAAAAGTAAACACCACATTCAAACAGACAATGAGCCTGCTTACATGATAATGAATATGTATCAAGTAAAAAAGCAGATGCAAATCATAGTTTGAGATGGAGATGCACACATGACAGTAGAAGGGAGATAATCTGAAATGTACATATATTAGAAAATTTAGGAGTTACCATACAAGAAAAAAAAGTGACATCCGTAGCAACACAAGGCTACAACAAAGTGACTTCAAAAAATACAGCCTCACTTAGAGAAACCTCAAATTAAAAGCCATCTGCAGTGAAAATTAGAAGAGGAAAATAGAATGTATAACATAGCAGGACTTTGTTTGCCAGTATCCAATTTATGGGTCATAGACACATCAAAATGGTGAGTGGTCAAATAAATTCTACAATTGAAACATTAACAGCACAAATGCAAACCAAAGCCATATAACAGTTCTTTTTTCCTTTTCATTTTCATCACTTAATAGGATGTGCCTTTGAATTTTAAGAATAAACTTTTTATGCTCTCTGCAATAAGGAATCACCCAAATAACAAAGGCCTTTCCAGGATGGAAAACATAAATATCACTTCATACCAAAAAACATTATTAGAGATTCGGAAAACATAACCCCATTCCTGATAGATACAAATCCATATTTCATTCATAAATAGGAGTTGTCAAAATACAAACTACATTCAAAACACAGAAACAACCCCAAAACCCAGAAGGAAATATAAGAAGATACAACTGGCTAAATTCTAGAAGCTCAAGGGCTCTAAATCTATTTCATCTTCACTCGAGTCACTTGTATCCAAACCCAGCTGCATTAAATAGAACCTCTCCAATGGGTTTAAATCTTCAAAATCTATATCATCTTCAGGAGAATAATCCTCCAAATCTTCTAAGTGCTCGAACATATGATATATGACATCCATAGACACAATATCAGATCGGCGTGGAGGTGGCCTTCTTGGAGGTGGCCTGTGAAATTTCCATACATATGAGCCTGGCTTGACCGTATGCTGGAACACAACAAACATTCTATCCATTAAAGGTGTCATAAAGCTAATCCTCTCCGAGATGAAAGTAAAATGATAAACAAAAGGCACATGATTCTAAAGCCAGCATTCAGATGACGCTAGTTTGATAGTATTCCTAAACTATAACCAAATACAACTAACTGATAGAAGGACTAGAATATTTTAGATCCAATGATAGACCAACTCAGGAACACAGGAGGGGGGATGGGGGGAAGAGAGAGAGAGAGAGGGAGATAATGAAGAACTTGTCACCACGGTCCTAATACTGAATAGTAATTTTAGATAAAAGCAATAAGTTGTCCTTATAAACCCAAATACTTCTGACCAGTTACTGTAGCTATATAAACTGTAGAGTATAATATAATAATATATACAGTTTTCTTGTTCCAACTATGTTGCATGGACTGATAGAAATGAACATAAATCCAATTGAACTCAGAAACAGACATACAAAACCCTACAAGACCAAAGCATTCAGCATAAACATACAACTACACAGTATAAAAAGAATACCATATAAAAAAGTTAATATGCAAATAATTAACTACCCTTATCTCCACTTATCACTCCCTCTCATACAAGCACAACTACTTCAACTTCTAGTAACAAGGCCACATGATCTTTTGAGTTGGTGACATGGAAATAGAGTTTTCATCACAAAAGCTAAATGTAGCATTAGTTAATGAAACAAGTTCGACCAATAATACAAATCATAATTCTATAAGATCTCTACATCTTCAGGTAAATAGCAAAAAGCCACCCCATCAGCCCACAAATAAGGCATCAACCAGCAATCCGAAAATCAATAGAGGAGAATAAAATAAAGCAAGCTCTAAAAAAATTCAAAAAAACTCAACAAAGCCAATTTTTTAGGCAAGCCAACATGCCTCACAGTATAATATCACATGATTCCACACACACACACACACAAAGTATAAGGGAAACAAAAAAAATACAAGAATGAGGTTTACCAAGCAAATATATGAAACAAAAACATAAAATGCACAGCCATTCAGCAAGTGGACTGGCCATTACATGTCCAAGTCATCATTAGAAGAAAAAGAAAACAAACATGAATTACAACTGCAGCAGCATAATTCCCAGTAGCGTTTATATTACCTTATAAAAACAACTAGTCCCAAATGGGCAGTTCCCATTTCCAAAATCAAAGTGCTTGCAATCAATTGACCTGCAAGATAAGAGAATTGTAGAACACAAACAAAAACAGAATGAGAGAGAGAGAGAGAGAGAGAGAGAAACAAGATGTCTTGAAAGCCAAAATGTCAAGACCTTTCCAACTTCTTTTCAAAAATTCACAATAGTAATACAAAGCCAAAATGTCTTAGAAAAAAAATAAATAAACATAAAAAACAAAAAGTAATGCAAAGCCAATATTTCTGTCCACCAAGTTCGGTACATCAAAAAATGATCAAATTATAACAATTCCATTCCAAGGGGAAAGAAAAAAAAAAACTGAAAAAAATCCAAGTAGAAGACAATGAACTGCTAATTGAATCCCATCTTAAAAATAATAATAATAATAAGACAATTGCACACAAAATTACCTGAGCCTTGCCTTGTAGCTATCAATAATTTCCTGTTTCTCTTCTTTTGTGTTATACCAAATGACACTTGGAATAACAAAGTATGACAGCTTCCGACAAATTGGGCAAGCTCTCAATGCACTATTGATATCCATACCAGAAGTTGGGGAACTACTACGCCAATTTCGAATACAAGATATGCAGAAAGGATGATCACATTCTGAGAGAATCCCAAACTTTCGTTCGGCGACAGTGGGCTTTGAAAGAACACGTTCCAGGCAAACACTGCATTCTATTTCTTGACTACGTTTCAATGCCTCAAGGTGCTTCTGTTTTTCCTCACATGTCCTCATATGCTCCTCTCTTTCCACGGGTCGGTAAGGATGCAAGCAATGTTTTCCACAACTGGGGCATATATCTCCATGAATATGAGGACATTTTTCTCCACGAGGACAATTACCAGCTGCAGCAAATGAACAAATAGCATGATCCGCTGGTCTAGCATTCCTATTCTCCCCAACATTATCATGATCATCATCACCATCACCATCATCCAGGGAACCATTCCATGCAGGTTTAGAGGGAGGTAAGAAAGGACTACTTGAAGCAGAAAGTTCTGAAAGAGTGCCCGGGACAAAAGCAACTCCACTTGATGTGGTTCTTGAAGGATGAGCCAGAGATTGCTGAGAATTTGTT
This sequence comes from Dryas drummondii, assembly GCA_003254865.1. Lineage (NCBI taxonomy): Eukaryota > Viridiplantae > Streptophyta > Magnoliopsida > Rosales > Rosaceae > Dryas > Dryas drummondii. The sequence continues at coordinate 151,288 of QANW01012357.1, forward strand.
GCTGAAGACGAGGCAGATGACTGAGCCCGAGAAGATTTAACATGTTCATATCTGCATCGACTACCAAAAGCACAAGCTCCTTTCTGATAAAAGGTGCACATCTGTTATGATGAACCAGCAAGAAAAATTTATTAGTAAACAATAACTGTTGATCAATAATACTTGATGCACATACAAGTACAATAAATAGTTTACATTGTTTGGTGGATCCTTCCAATCATGTGAAAACTCACAATGCTCCCCTTTTAAACACGCTCCATGGGCAAAGAACTTGCAGAGAACCCTGAAGATGTCAGAAATTACAATACAAAACAGTTCAATTGCCTTCAACAAAGACCGACCAAATAAGCAATGGAAATGGAAACCTTTTGTGATATGACTACTGTCAGAAAAGAAACTTCAATAAAACCACTATTAAAAGGGACTTGATCAATAATTCATAAGGATTGAAAGAGGTGATATTTTCACTCATAACATTTCACAAATGCAATCCATTTCAATACCATCCCCAGACAAAATTTCACAAACGGCATGGAACAAATTTCAGGTGTTATAAATTCACAAAAGCAGTAAAAAAAAAATTAAAAAATTTCAGGTGGGCAATTCCACAATATTCATTCACAAAGGTCTCTAACCAACTTTACCCAACAAATTAATCAAGGGAAATCAACTCCCGTACTGCAGTTCTTTGCTTTCACGGGTCCTATACCAGACTGGTTCATCATTTCAATTCTAATTTCTTTGCTTACTTCTATTTTCTCCATTTTCTAAGCAAACAAACAATTTTAAGAAATTAAAATAAAAAACAAACAAAGGTTAAAAAAAAAAAACATCGCATGTTTAAAATCCACATCCAAAAACTAAAGGATTCAAAAATATTCGTTTTAGAATCAAAGATCCTTTCTTCAAAATAAAATTCACCTTTTGGCCATGGCGATCAAGAAACCTAGAGACGAACCAGCGCTTTCTCTGAGAAACAAAAATCGGAAGCCACAGAAAAGCTCTGGCCCAATGGAACGATGAAGAAGAAATAGAGGGAGCGATGAATCGAGAAGTCTCCTCGCACGTAAAATCTTAATCATTCATTTCCTGAAAAAGAAGAAGAGAAGGAAAGGAAAAGTCTCTCTCTCTGTCTCCCTGCGCGAGTCTCAAAAATTGGGGAGGATCAATTAGGGTTTTTTTGGCGGTCGGGGGTAGGGATATGAAATGACCATTGATTTTGAGCTGTAATCACGGAAATGCCCCTGTGGACAGAGAAGAGGCTGATGCGAGGCGCGGACAAAACGGTCGGTTGCAAGGTAATTTGAGATTGTGGTCGAGTACGGAGAGTATGGGATTGGTTATTGGTGGGTGCAGCCAAACTATTCAATATCGGTGTCAGAAATATCGAAAAATATCAATAAAATTATAAAGAATAATAATATATTTATCACATTTTTATATCATCTTACCTGTTATTACTTTAGTAAATAGAATTTTTCTTTTTTCTTTTTAAATTTTTTTTTTAGTATCCAATATATGAATGTTATATAATTGCCACATAAAGTGATATAAAATTATGATATAAAAATATGGGATGTCTAGTAATACTAAATTATAAAATATTGATAACAAGTGAGAAAAGAAAATGACAAAACTTTTAAGATAAAATCATAAAAAAATTGGGTTTTTCTTTTAATTCTAGAATGAAAAATACCCTAATCCACCGGTCCATTTGCAAAAATATGGTGACTGGGCAGTCTACTTTAATGAGCTGAGTACTTGGCTCCATCACCGAGCACTCAGTACAACTCACTGAGCGCTCGGCAAAATGCTACTGTACGCTCTGAAATTGTCACTGTCAGACAATAACAATCATTATTACTATGTGATAGGAGCTATTTAAATTGTAAAAATATCATGTAAATTGCCACTGTAATTTTCTTATTTAAAAAAAAAAAAAAAACTCACCGAGCATTCGACAAGATACCGAGCGCTCAGCACCAAAAACACGGAACAAAACATAATGTGGCCTTTATTTGTACAAAGTGGATCATTCATCATTTCAATTTTTTAGATGAATTTATTTATCATTAAGAACTGTAAAATAAACTTTAAAATAATTTACTTTAAAAAATTTGTTTGAAACTTTGAAAAAACTTTTTATTCAGGGCAAAGCTAAGTTCGAATGAGAGGTTCATGTATACCAAATAATTATTGACTTAATTATATTTCTCTCTGCAATGTCAAAAAGTTCGAATCTCTTTTCTAATAAAAAAATGGGTGAGAACAATTAATTCAATCCTCAAAAAGTTGATATGGCACAAAATTACACGCAGTTCATATATAAAATGAAATGGGTTGTTCATAATTCATAAATTGGCCCTCTATGGGCCAAAAGAAATAAAATACAAACACCAAATGCTTTTGTCAAAACATTTAGGGTTATAATTCGGCTCAATACATAACGAGTTTTACTCATTTTTTGCTTGTTTGATTAGTTTGTAAAAGAAATGAATTAAGCTCAAATAAAATATTAGGATCTTGACAGGACCGCCCCCGAGTTTTACCCAGAAACCCGAAGAAGTCCTGCGGGAATCCAAATTCAAGGAAAATCCTACCGAAAATTCGGCAGAACCTCCCCTGAAAATGGACTAACCCAGAAATTTCAAACCTGTTAAAAAGCACTTCTAACATATCAACCACCTCTACCGCAACCAAAATAGGGTCTCAGACCCAACAATTTCACAGAGAATCCAACTTAAAATTTGTAGAGTGGTTATCAGAGCTCCTATTCTATTACATGGAATTTTTAAAAATTAAATGGCGCCTACAAGGTCCAACTAAGGAGATGATTGCAACTGCCTCGACGTGTTTGGCTCGACCTCCACCAAATCTACTACTTGGGGGACAATTTAAGACAAAACAAATAAACCATGAGACAACTCAGTGAGTGGACAGTTTAACGGGAAACATAAGTAAAATTTCTGTTCCATAAAATCCTTCAAAAAAACACGTTAACTCTAAAACCTCTTGTTACTGTTTGAAATCCCCCAGTTTTAAAATCATTTTTAAGCTTGAGAAAATTATAAAATCAATGGAACTCGTGGAAAAGGTACTTCAAACACATTTTTCAATAACCAACCGTCTAAATTAACAAAGTCATAAAAATAATAATAAAATCGAAATCATTATAAAACTCGAAAAATATTTCTCACTTAAAATCCATACTCAAACTCTGAAAATACCAATTTCATTTTCCACCATGCTATATACCCTGAATAATCCTGACCATACACACGCGTGGAGTAAATCCAACACGTGCAGGCAATATCCTGGCCATACACACGTGTGAATAAATCAGCACGTGCAGGCAATCCTGGTCATACGTGCACGCAGAGCGACCCCCAAAGGGCGAAGCATCCCGACACACGGCTCAAAGCCTATATGTGCATCGTGATGGGTCCCAAAGACCTATTTATCTGATAACCTGGAGGGTACTGCAAAGGTGGTTTGAAAACCATTTTCCACAACCGCGTCGTAAATATATAAAACTCAAATCTTTTTGTATCCTTCTAAACTTTCTTTAACAAAACCAAATTCATAAATCCACAAAACTTTGAAAATGCATTTGTTTAACTCAAAATATCTCAATTCATAAATTCATGAAACTTTGAAATGCAAAAACCATAAATATCAATTTTAAATTTAGGAAAGAAGAATTTAAAAACCAAATTTTAACTTAAAATCCTTTAGCTTAAATTCAAACTCAATATAGCTAAGTAATGAAATTTAATCATCATCATATAAAACATTTCGGAAAGATTAAAAGTTAGTCCACTCACAGTGATAGCCCTAGCTTCGATCCTCTGCCGGATCGTCACGAACCACGGTCGTCTCGCCTAAAGGAGTAAAACCCCTCAAGAATCACGGCCAACGGTGGCTGAAAACGAGTGGGATCGACGAAATGGCCGGCGGTGGCTGCTGGCTCCTCCGGTGGTTTCTGCATGTGGAAACAAATTGGCCTGCTCGAGGAGGCTTCGGGGATGGATGGCCGGCCCAAGGGGATCACACTGGTGGCCTCGCGTTGCCGGGAAAGTGGCCGGACCACTGCTCCCAATGGTGAGGTCGCGCGCAGGGGAGAAGAAGAGAGAGAGAGAGAGAGAGAGACGCGAAGGAGAGAGAGAGCACGGGGAGAAAGAAAACTGGGCCAGTGGGGTTAGCTGGTCGCCGGCCTCTGGTCGCCGTGAAAATGGCCGGAGCTGGCTGCGCCGGTGAGAGAAGAGAGGGGGAGGTGAGTGAGCTCGGGGAGAGAGGGAGAAGTGAGAGTGCGGGAGAGAGAAGGAGAGAATAAAAAGGGAGAGAGAGAAGATTCTAGAGAGAGAGAGAGAAAGTTCTAAAAAATCTGATTTTTTTAAACCCAATTGTCCATTTTACGAAATTGTCCCTCGCTTCAAACGCCCATATCTTTCAAACTATAACTCCGATTGACGCGTGCCGCATGTCTACGAAATCGTGAAATCGAAACCTATCTAACGGACCCGAAGTCAAAATCGAAATCTCATTTATTTTAAAAGTCAACTTTTGGTCAAGCATAAATTAAAACCAGAAAATATAAAATAAATTCAAAACATTTTATTTCTCACTAAATTCCCAAAATATTCACAATAAATTCTCCAAATCTTTAAAATACTTTTCGAAATAAAATTCAGAAAAATACAATCTTACAAATTTTAAAACGAAACATTTTTAAATCCAAAGTTAACTTTTAAATAACGTTAAATCAATCTTAGTGAAAACGTCAAATAACTCTCAAAACTCCCAAAGTAAATTTAAAAAAAATTTCCAAGGTCGCAAAAACTAAACTTCCTTGAAACCCTCTTCAAACCAAAGTTAAATAAAAATTTTAACTTACAGTGAACTTTGGGTCGGGTCGTTACAGATCTTATGAAGACGAGCTTTGGTATACTCAACTAGTAAAACTTGCAAGTTGCTCATATGTTCTTATGAGCAACTCAAGTTTGATTTGAACTTAGCTCACGAGTTAAACCTTGGAAAATATGTTTATAATTTTCCTTTTGAATTTAATTTTGGACATGTACTTGTTAAATGTTATATATAACTATTTTTGTTATTATTTATAGGTTTTCTTTGAATCCAAAACCAAACATAGGCTAATATGTTGGTCCATTTGAAAAACACGGTGATAGGTCGGTCCACCTTTAAGTGAGACGAGCATGCAACTCAATTTGGCACATTTTTTTTTTCGTGTTTTGCAATACAATTATTGTTTGACAATAACTATACTCAATGTACAACAGTAACTATAAAAAAAAAAAAAAAAAAAAAAAAAAAAAAATTANTGATATTTATAGATACATTATGTCTTTTTTTATATAAACATGTCAAAAATTAATAAACCAGCATAAAACACAAAAATTTAAGTTTATGAAGTCACATCCACCCTACTTTCAACATCAACAATAGTTGCTAATATTGTTTGTCACTACAAAGTTACTGTTGAATAGTAACTATCAACTATATAGCGCTTTTTTTGTTTTTAGTCCTTTAATTAGAAGCTCAAAATGAAAAAGAAAGTTAAGTCAAATCTCAGTTGTTCGAAAACTTAAGTAAAAACTCAAATTGTCCACCGAGGGCTCGGCGACTTGCAAATGCACAAAAAAGATGCATCTCCAAGCAAAAAAGATGTGCAAACAAAAAAGATGCATGTGCAAGCAAAAAAAGATGTATCAGCAATCAAAAAAAGATGCATCTGCAAGCACCGAGCGTTCGGTAGTGAAAGTTTTCCTCTCTGCATCTGCGTACACGGACAGATTGGGCTGAAACTTAATTTTTTATTTAGCTGGGTTTTAAGTTAAAAATCTTTCAAAAACTAGATTTGTGAGTAATTTTTTTTTTTGCAAATATATCCTTTTTAAAACGTGGGTTTATTTATCATTGGGTGAACATTTTTAACAATCCAAAATATTAGGTGGGTTAATTTAACATTATAGTGGCATAGAATGGATTAATTTATCATTTACTCATTAAGATTTTAAATTTTAAGTCAAGCACGTTCTACAAATGAGTCAAACAGAGCCAAGTTCAAACTTTGGAAAAACTTCGATTTTTTCTTCTTTCTAATTTCCCAAAGGCCCCAAACCCTCCCTCATTTTTTTTTCTTCCTTTACTTTTTTGCCCCGTATCTCTCTCTTCAGTCTTTTTTTTATTTTTTATCTTTCCTTCCTTTTTTCCCGTGTCTTTTACTTAGCCAAGCTTTGTCTTCACTAAGTGTAATAACCCAAATTTTGGCTTATGGTAATTTTGTTACTTAAATTTTTCAAATTTGTTTTAAGGTTTGTTTAAAGGAATTAGAAATTTCTTTAAATTTATTTTAACTAACTTAGATATTTGGTTGTGGTTCTAGAGCTTAGTTGTGTGGAAATGAATTTTAGAAAATGAAAATTCAAGAATTTGACTATTATTATTTTTTTCAGAATTAAATTATAAGAGTAGGATTTTTCATGATTTTTTTGAAAGCAATTTGACTATTTTAAGGTTATAGGAAATTAGTACTCATCAATACGAGTTCGTAGAATTTTTCGGTGAATTATTTGGAGTCTCGAACTATTTTTGGTGAATTTCCGAAGTTGGAGAAAATAGAAAATATGAAAAATTTCGAAAATTTCGATAAATTTCGGTAAATTTCGGTAAATTTCGATAAATTTCGATAAATTTCGGCGAAATTTTCCCGAAAAATTATCAAACATGTGTTTCGATTTCGACACCCCAAAAAAACGAAATTTTCGGCGAAATTTCGCCGAAAATTTCGAATTTTAATTCCTTGCTTACATCCATAAAAACATTTTTGAAAGATAATTTTTTAACATTTTCTCAAGAGAAAATGTGGCCCTCAATCAATTTGGTAATTTTCTATGTTTGAATTTGATTAAATTCATTTTTATCTATATGATAAAACAACAAAATTATATCTTTCTAATTATAAATTTAATGTAGTTTCTTATAAAAAATAATATATTTCTTTTTGCATTAGCCTCTTGAAAAACGGCTACAATATGTAACGTCAAACAGAGAAGAGCAAAAGCCGCACCATTACAATTTCTTGGCACATAATTATAGCTAACCTTGAAAAATTGAATCCAAACTCGCTTAGCCTCCTTTAAAAGGTGTTCGTTAGAGGCTAAATCCTTCTCCATCGTCTGTAATCGAGAGATGATAATGATAAAAGAAAACCAAGCACCTAAGACAAACCAAACCATGTGCAAAAGTGACACTACTTATGCTTGCTGGGGAGAAGAAATAAGACCAAGAGGTTGGGCCATAACCACTACAAGTAGGCCTTAAAAATGGCCCAGGCCCGATGGGTCGACCCAAACCCGACCCTTTTTTAGGGATTTGGGCTGGCCCGTTGTGTCAAAGGTAGGGCTTGGGCCTTAAATTTGTGGCCCTAGGACGGCCCGGCCCGATTATTTATTAAAAATAATTTTTTTTTTTAAGAAATAAACAATATTATGCATATGTTGTTGCATTGAATGTAAAATGCTTAGAAATAAATATGAAAAATGTTATTAATTCAATTATCCCATATGCACTAGCCACTAAGAAGATTGCATGTAATTTTTTTTTTTTTCCCATCACCACTATTATAGGCAAACATCGATATTAATTGATTGTTACATTTAATTGATATATTTAAAAACTTTAAATTTAGTTTGATTGTTAATATTACCAACGACACAATTTTTTTTTTTTACACTAATAAGGTAATTACTCATTATAACATAATTATTAGTCTTAGAATTTTGGTCAATTTATTTATATATTATAATTTAATTCATTGCTTTCAACAAGAAATATTTTTGGTTTAAGTGACAAAAGAGTGGACAAAGAAACTAGTAGAACCAAGGTTCAAACCTTTTTTACCAAAATTACTTTTTAGTTGAATAAAAAAGAGAACCCTAGACAAATCCTCTATAAGAACAAAAAAGTGACTTGACAAATTAAAACTAAACAAGAGATGTAACCCTAGTTATAAGTCCCTAGACAAACTCTCTCTAAAATTAAGACAACTAAATCATTCGCCTGAGGCTGCTAGCTGCAAACAAAATTTTGAAATTTTTTATCTTTAGCGACTAGGGTATTTTTCTCTTTTTACTTAAAGCTTATATAGTTAAAGCATTTACTTATAAGTTTCAAGTTCAGATGGGCTCTATATTACGATGAATAAAAAATATTTGAAAATGAAAAAGAAGAGAAAAATAGCACAATCTTATTAAAAAAAAAAAAAAAACATAATTTAAGTTGCATTTTTAATTTAAAAATGTTTTAAATACGTCCATCCTCTTGCCCACAAAAAAAAGTCCATCATATATACAAGATTTGCACATGATTGGTCAATGGCTAAATACCCCAACTTTCTTCCACACATCGGATAAGGAAAATCTTCAATTAGAGATAACAAAGAAAAGAAAGAACCACACCTCTCCATCCAATCCCCCCATGGCTACCATCTTCTCACCCTCAACCTTCTTCTCCACCACCACCAGCACCAACACCCCCAACACCACCTTCACATCTCCAAAACCACCTCAAAGTCCTCCACCATCCAAATCCCACCTCCCCATCTCACCCCACAAACCACTTCTAACTACCTTAACTGCCACCTTAACTGCCGCCGCTGCTACCGCCGCCATCCTAACTACCGCCCCACCCTCATTAGCCGACTCCCCAACTACAACGTACCAAATCTACTACGGCACTGCCGCCAGCCCCTCCAACTACGGCGGCTATGGTGGCAACTCCAACAAGAAAGACTCTGCCGAGTACGTCTATGACGTACCCGACGGATGGAAGGAGCGATTGGTATCGAAAGTCGAAAAGGGTATGTGGTGACTACATCGTCTACATTCATAATGAACTCATTATATATATGTTATGTTATGAAACTGTCAATTAAAACTCGCCACATGATAATGAACAGGTACGAATGGAACGGATAGCGAATTCTATAACCCGAAGAAGAAGTCAGAGAAGGAGTACCTGACGTTCCTTTCGGGGTACCGGCAGCTGGCGCCGAAGGATGTGGTGCTGAACAATCTGGCTTTGTCGGACGTGAACTTGCAGGACCTGCTGGCGAGTGCAGACAGCGTGAAGTCGGAGGAGAAGAAGGACGAGAAGGGACAGGTTTACTATGTGTATGAGATCGATGGGGTGGCTGCGCATAGTTTGATTTCAGTGACTTGTGCTCAGAACAAGATTTATGCCCACTTTATCAATGCGCCTACGCCTGAGTGGAACCGTGACCATGACATGTTGCAACATGTTCATGAGTCTTTCAAAACTGTTGGTTCCTTTTAGTTTGCATATTTGTCTTTTTTTTCATATGGGATGATCGATTTGAATTGTATACAGATTTCAATTATGAAATCAAATACTCTGATCCAAACTTTTCCATGATGACCCTCTCATTTGCTTGCACTTTTCAATTTGATTCCTAAAGAGCTTCAAATTAATGAATTTTGTGAGTCAGAATGCTGTACTAGGATTGGAGAAAAGGATTAACAGCAATTTGAAGCAAGAATTTCAAATATTATTATGTGGTTACTGGTGATCATCAGTCATATACATTGTTTATATAGTCCCATATAAAAGTTAAAGGTACAAAAATGCTTAGCAATGAGCAGAGGAACCAGCAAGCAATTAAAATAATTTAATCATGTTTGGTTTTGAATAAATAACAGTCTGGATTATGAGTTTGTGTGGAAGTTACAGAATGCTTGAAGAGAAGCCTAACTGCATGGTTGATCTTCCAGAGACATAGCTGGTTAGTATATATTCCATTGTTTAAGATTAATTAGATGTAGTGGAGCATACAGATCTTGAAAGAAAAGTAGAAAACATGTTTGCACCTGGATCTGTAACATTAAGTTTGATGCTGAACAGACTCATTTGCATTTTAAATAAAGAGTCAATAGACAATAGGAGAAGACAATGGCTTTGTTTTAGATTGATTTGTGGCTACTGCATCTACCGTTTGTACACAAATCCTAAACTGTTTTGATTTTACAAGGAAAATTGGTGTTGAAAGAGTGCAGGACAACCCAAATGCCTCTTTATATACATAAGAAGCTCTCTGTTATGTACTTAATAAACCAAAAAATCTGATCACTAGAAGAGTGATGATAACAATTGAAGCATTAATATAAGGTGAAGCCATCATCATAGGAAACATGCCATCCTTGTTGACAAGGTGAGGCATTTTCATCATACTCTTGACAACAGCTCCATCTCTTTCTCCAATTCCCCCTGCCAGTGTTTGGTCTGTTGCTCTTCTCATTCCATCTGTACACAATTACTCCAGAGTTGTCACTCCACTCTCCATCAATCCCTTGGTGTGGTGGAGCCATTGCAAGCAGTCCCTTCTCTCCTACATACATACCCAATTGCCCAATTATCTAAAAGAAAACACATTACACACTAGTTGTTTAGAGGCAAAATTATGTTTCTGGTTCTTGTAGTTATACTACAGTCTATGTAGTTTCAATTTTGTCAATTTCACGCACCTAGTTTTCTAATAGTTGCAAGAGAACAAATTCTTAATTTCATCAATTTGTCCGACAAAAATAGCACCTGACTTGCATAAGTGGGAGTACTTTATACTTTTTAAGTAACTTAGCTTCATTGTCCCTATATAAAATAGCTCCACGACTAAACTCGAATTGCAACTTGTAGAAAATTATTACATCACTAAAATTGACACAATGGTGACCATTGGACTTTAGTGGAACTTGACCCAAAATTGGCACACGTATCTCAATGAGCATGTGGGTGAGAAAAGAGGAGGCAAGTGATTGTTATTTATACCAGTTGTGTGGCCGTGGAAGGAGCAAGCAGTCGGGGAATTGTCCTTGTCGGTGTAAAGGGTGTTGCACCTCAAGCATCGCTTCTTCATCTGGATTTGGGATGTGCTTGGTCTACTATCGCTGGTATTTGAGCACAACTTGATCTTCGAACCATTTGGTGGCCTGCATAAGAAGCTTTGAGTTACACCCAAAGCCAAAGCCATATTGAGAGAGAGAGAGAGAGAGAGAGAGAGAGCTCTTGAAGTTCAGTTGGGGATTGGAATTTGGAAAAGGAATGGAGTTGAATGCTGAATGAAGAATCTGGGTCATCCCATTTGTGATTGTAGAGCTAAATAGCGCACTTGTACTTTAGAGTTTGGGCTTCCTACAAAGAATTTAGGGGGAATTCTAAAGAAGCCCCCACAAAGTACTTTTTTCACCCCACCTAAAATTTTCTCTTAATTTCCAATTTTGTCCTCTGTTACACTTAAAATTATTTATGTTTTTAGAAAATAACATTATTTTATTGGCCTAAATGAAAACTTCTCTCAATATAAGAAAGAGAGCTAATGTATATTTTTTAGCCATATTGAGATACTTGGGCTCCATTTATTTTGCCGGAATTGAGATTAATTAAGAATGGAAATTGATTTTCATTTCATGTAGATATGACGTTTGGTTGGCTTAATGAGAAAATAAAACTAAGGAATTGATCTTAGTTGACCAAAATTTAATTCTACTAAAGAGTTGAAATTGACATACTGGTTAGAGGGTAATATTTCTATTCCATAGTACTTAAGTTTAAGACGGGATTGATCCCACATTAAGGGTAAGTATGTTGTTAATGAAGACTAGATTGATCTCGTTCTTTTCAAGATCGATCCTGTGTTACGGCCCCTGTTTTTCTATTGTGTTTTTTTTTACTCCAAATGTTCCCATTTTGCCCCTAATGTAAGCCTTAAGTCCTATGAGGTATAAATAGGAACTTATGAGTATTACAAACCCTATAACTTTCAAATTGTATTGAGAGTAAAAAGAGAGATGAGATAAATAGAAAAACACTTGAGAGATTAATTGGTATGAGATTTAAAATCCCCTACAATTGGATGCCACCACTAAATCAAATTGTCATTGTCTACCATATGACATTGTTAATTGCACTACTCCTCCATATCTAGAAGTGCGTGAAGCCTTTTGGAGAGTGCCAATATATAGCATTACTCGTTTTTTATTTCTTCTTAGGTCATTACAATGGATTCAGATTCGCTACTTGTTTTTTTTCCTATTTATTTATGCTTAACTTTTAATCTTAATCATTTATCTAAGGTTAGAGAGTGAAAGATGAGATGTATTTATGGCACTCTTTGGGCATGAGTGAAGTTGCATAACCTCTTAGATTTATATTACGCGGTTAAGATTGAAACAAGAGAAAATAAGCAAAGTAGAGAATCCAAATCTCATTAGAATAATCTCAAATGAAATTAATAAACCCTAGAGAAAGAAGAATAATGAAGAGAAAACCCATTAATTGCATCTATGTTAATAATCAAATTTGTTCTTCAATTTCGTTGAATATTTTTAAACCATCAAACAAAAGGGAAGTATTTACATAAGAAAGGCAAGTCGACGATCCCCAACATATATGAAGAACAACTTCAAACAACTATATATATATATGAAGTTAAGATAAGAGACACTTAATTAATCTTAACTTTGCACGGACCAATTGAAGCCTCGACATCATATATGTTCAATTTCTGATGCGGGTTCATCTTCTTCTTCAAAAAACTCAACATCGAAAACTCCATGGCCACTACCAAAGGCCTTGATGTGGTCTTTGAGAGACCTCTTGTGCTTAAAATCTGACCCGCAAATGCAATACCAAATCTTACCACAGTTTTTCTCATGCGTTCTCCAATCGCCTTTCACAGCAAATGCCTTGCCACAACGCTTGCACGCGAAGAGTCTGATGCCATGCTTTCTCTTGTAATGTGTTTGAAGAGTTCGAAAATCTTTGAGCGGCCTCGACCCTGGGTGGTCAATGTGGTGCTTGCAACCTGGTGCACAGCAGTAGCAAGGGAGTCTTAGCATCGCTGTGGGTTGAGTCCCCTTTAGAGAGTCTGGTCCTTTCCTGTATTGAGAGCCATGTCCCCACATATGCATCTGTAATTCAATCCATATATGCCAAAGAAAAAGAAGAAGGAAAACTGTCAGCTTGAGAGAGATCCAAAATTAATTTCTTAATAGTTTTTTATTTGTTTAATTTTTTATAATAATCTTTGAGTTGAGATTTAAAAAATAAACAATTCAAATCATTGAACAACCAATACTTGAGCCCACACGAGTTATTTTGTGTTGATCCAAACTATTCATTTTTTACATCTTCATTGATAGATCATCTTTGCAAAAAATCAACCAAATCGAAAATCATTTGCCTACCTAACTTTTATCAAACAAATATACGGTTTTATCGAAAATATTTAGTTCGTTTACTTGTTTGATCAAAGTTAAATAGACAAATGATTTTTAATTTAGCTAATTTTTTGTAAAAATGATCTATTAATGAAGATGTAAAAAATGAACAGTTTGGATAGACACAAAACGACTCATGTGGGCCCCACAGGGGGATCCCTAATTGGAAAACCTCTATTTATATACAGGAAGGCTCCATTGTAGAATCTTATATTTAACACTAAATGTAGGATCCCTCATGGGGCCTACTTCCATATAGTTTTTTAATAATCCGAACTGTAATTTTTTAGATCTCTATTCATAGATCATCCTTACAAAAAATTAGCCAAATCGGAAATTATTTACCTATCTAACTTTGATCAAACATATGAATAGTTTTATCAAAAAAAATTTGGTTCGTCTATTTGTTTGATCAAAGTTAGATAGGCAAATGATTTCCAATTTGACTAATTTTTTGCAAGAATAATCTATAAATAAAAGTCTAAAAAATAGACGATTCGGATTGTCGAAAATATATGGGAGTGGGCCCCACGAGGTATCCTACAAATAAAATTATTTGTAGAATTCTACAATGGAGCCTCCCTATATATATATATATGTGTGTGTGTGTATGCGCGTGCGCGCGTACAAACAAGAAATTAATTACTATGTGCCTTGCTAATGACCATTTGGTGTGGCACCCAGCCAGTCTCTGCTTTATTGAAAAAAAGACGGAATTCCAATTTCATAAATAACAGTTGTTGATTAATTAAAAATTACTTATATCTTGACTTTTTGAGGCCCCATATTATAAGGCTTTTTATTTCAAATGGTTCCTTAATTTTGACCAAAATATCAATTTGGTCTTTAAAGTGTATTTTCACTCAATGTAATACGTCCTCCATATTTACCATCGCCCATCAATATTGCATTTTCGTTCAATTTCATTTGAATTGCTGCAAAAAATAGTCACGTACACTGCACAAAAAATTTTTTAGAGGTAAAAAGGGTTCTGGATCATTTTTTTTCTTTGTTTTTTTAATTATTTTATTTTTAATCTTTTTTAAGCGTAAATTTAAAATTAAAGAATTTGTAGAGTCTTTTTGGGTGGTTATTGGATGTGTAAAGACCATTTTGGCCCTAAGAAAAGGTTACGTGTATTGCACACGACAATTTTTTAGGGAAATTTCGACAAAATACAACAAAAGAACAACATTGATGTACAGTAATAAAAATGGAGAACCACATTGAGTGAAAATGTATTTTAAATACCAAATTGATATTTAGGTGAAAGTTAAGAGACCATTTGTGATAAAAAGCCTATATATAAACTATTAAGGTGTACATTCTTCCTAGCAAATTCAAATATCAACACCATCTGCATTGTGTAATTAAGTGTACATGTACATGAGAATGATACATTGTGTAAGTGTGCATGTATGAGAGAGAGAGAGGATGATACATTGTGTAAGTGTGCATGTATGAGAGAGAGAGGATGATACATTGTGTAAGTGTGCATGTACGAGAGAGAGAGAGAGAGAGAGAGAGAGAGAGAGAGAGAGAGAGAGAGAGAGAGAGAGAGAGAGAGAGAGA